>JABUQX010060329.1:17500-19641 GCA_015478945.1 Trachelipus rathkii | reverse complement strand
TAAATATCATTAAGTTTTAGTATAGACAAATTTTTGAATTGTGGGGTTGTGTGTTTACAATAGTTTCGGGGCCCTGATATTACACGAATTATTTTCTTTTGCATAACGATTGGAGGTTGTAGCAGGTATTCACTTGCACAACCCCAAACTGTAGAGTAGGTGAGGATAAACAAGACTATAGTAAAGGTTTTTAAAATATATTTTGGAACAAAATTCCTTATCTTAGGAATGCATAGTTAGCATAGGATAATTTGCTAATGAGACTATTTATGTTTTCTTTGAAAGAAGCTTGTATAACACCTAGTAACTTGGCAGACGATAGCCGATTTATAGTTATATTTTTTGTTCTTACATTTAGCTGAACAGGGTTTTTTTGATTTGTTATTACTAGGTAATTTGTTTTTGTAGATTTAGGGAGAGCTGTTGCCTCTACCAATGTTATAATGTTTTTTAATTAATTATTTACTTTTCGTAGGTGTGTTTTATTACGATCTGATATAAGATTGCAGTGTCGTCAGCATATTGAGAGTGTATTGAATTGTGACATTTTTGAAAGTCTATTAGTATATTTTATATTAAAGAATAGGCCCCAGATAGAGCCTGAGGGACAACGGGTGAAATTGAGGCAAGGAGATGATGGTGTCTCTAATGAAGTCAATTGTGTTCGTCAGATAAGTAAGACTGAAACCATTGTAGTGAGCCATTAGTGATACCAAGTCTCTCTAATTTGTTTAAGAAAAGGTAATGTGAACTACATCATATGCTTTCGAGGAAACTAGAAGTAAAGTACACATGTTTGTTTTTCATTTAGTGCTTTTTATAGTTGTTTTTCAGTAAGGAATACCAGAGCATCCTCTGTGTTGCGGTTTTTGGTGAAACCAAACTGATTTTGTGATAAATGCCCATTTTCATGCAAATAATTAGTAAGTTGTGCATGGACTAATTTTTCAAAGATTTTACCAGTTGTATGTAGGATTGAAATCGGACGAGAGTTTTTCGGAAGGGATGTGTCAGAGCTCTTGGGAACAGGGGTAACTTTTGCGATTTTTAATTCAGTTGGATAGTAATGTAATTCAATTGAGTTGTTATAAAGAGCGGCTAATATTGGTGAAATTTCTTTTTTACAGTGTTTGTATATCCAGTTCGGGACACTCTGAAAGTCGGAGCTTTTATTCATGAGCCCATTTATAACACACTCAACGTCAGATGTTGATATTCTTTCAAATGCGAAGTTCTGCCCTTCGTGTGGTCTTAAATAATCGGCAAAGACCCTCTCTGTTTCTGGAACTTCGGCTGCTAAGGCTGCCCCTACGGTAGTAAAGTAGGAGTTCAATTCATTGACTATTCGATGCTTGTTTGTAACTATTTCATCATCTATTTTTAATTCTTCAATTTTTGTTTTCAGTGTATTGTGACGATTTAAAATGTCGTTAATAATGCCCCATTGCGATCGTGGATTGGATTGAGTCTGGTTGAATTTATCAGCAAAGAAACTAGCTTTGGATTTAAGTGTTGAGGCCTATTCTGTGCAAACATGCATTGGTGATAATAATAATAATAATAATAATAATAATAATAATAATAATAATAATAATAATAATAATAATTAAATAATAATAATAATAATAATAATAATAATAATAAAATAATAATAATAATAATAATAATAATAATAATAATAATAATAATAATAATAATAATAATAATAATAATAATAATAATAATAATAATAATAATAATAATAATAATAATAATAATTTAAGATATATATAATTTCAATAAAAAATTAATAAGAATATAAAAATAAAAAAAAATAATTTAATATATTAATAATAATAATAATATAATAATATAATAATTTATATAATTATAATAATTATAATAATAATAAGTAGTAATAATAATGATAATAATAATGATAATAATAATAATAATAATAATAATAATAATAATAATAATAATAATAATAATGATAATAATGATAATAATAATAATAATAATAATAATAATAATAATAATAATAATAATGATAATAATAATAATAATAATAATAATAATAATGATAATAATAATGATAATAATAATAATAATAATAATAATAATAATAATAATAATGATAATAATGATAATAATGATAATAA
>JABUQX010060329.1:0-7500 GCA_015478945.1 Trachelipus rathkii | reverse complement strand
TTATCCGCGTAGGCCACAATATTATCGTCCAAATCTCCTATATCCTCTCTCACCTTCTTTATCTCTTTATCCCTACATCCAAATATGCTGCAATCAAAAATGGTGACAGCACGCTTAACTGTTTGACTCCTGTTCTCCATTCCTTATTCTCATATTCTGTTCTTATATTTATTTCATTTACTATTCTTATACAAACTCTCCAGGGCTCCTCTCATCTTTTTATCCACTGAATATTCTCTTTTTAGCACTCTCCACAGTCTCTCTCTAGGCACTGATTTAAAAGCCCTCCTCAGACTTATGAAAGCTACTTAGCTCGTTTATTATATTGCCATACCTTTCCTAATGTAATTCTCAAGGCTAACAAGAGATCCATGTGCTTCTGTTCTTTATATATCCGTGCTGCTCTTCTCCCAATCTGGGCTCAACTACCATTCCTAGTCTTCTCTCTAGTATTATCTCATATGTTTTTATCGAAGTGGTCCAACAGTGATATTCCCCTGTAGTTTTTACAGTCTAATGTATCTCCTTTTCCCTTATATATAGGAGCTATGATTGACTTTTCTAACCACTCTGGTATTTCGCTCTCGTTCCAACACCTATTGAGCAGTTTCAGAATTGCTTCTTTCATTTTCTCTCCTCCCTCTTTTGTTAGTTCTATGGGTATCCCACCTTCCCCCGGTGCCTTACCGTTCTACATCTCTCTCAGAGCCCCCACCAACTCCTCCATGGTGATCTCCTCCCCCTCCTTCAACTATCTATTCTCCCCCCCTTCATCTGTTCACTCACATTTAACAGTTTTCTGAAGTATTCCGTCCATTTCCTTTTTATGTATGCTGACTTCACCAAAACTTCTACTACCTTATCCTTGATATTGCACACTTTCCTCCTTGATTCTCGTATTTACTTCTACATATATAATATATATATTATAGATATATTATAGAAATTATATATATATATACTATATAATTATATATATACTATATATAATTATTATATATATTATAGTATAATATATTACTATACACGATGTGAGTTGTGTTCTTCATATAAGATATAGAATTAATGCCTTTTTTTTATGAAGTCATTATAAAGAAGTGAAAGCGAACGAATATATCATCTTAATTTATGCGAATTTGACACTTGGCTGACGCCCCTTTAATTCTTTTTATCGAATTTTCTATTCACAATTTTTCCTTTATCCACTTAGATAACTTATACTATATATATATATATATATATATATATAATATAATAGATATATAATATATATACTATATAATATAATATATATATAGTATATAATATAAATATATATAAATATATATATACAGTTATATATATATACTATAATATATATAATAATATATCTATATATATATAATATATATATATAATATATATATATAGTATATATACTATATATAATATATATATATATATATATATATATATATATATATATATATTTATATATATTACATATAATATATATATATATATATATAAATTATAATATATATAATAGCATATATATACTATATATCATATATATATTTATATATGTAATATATATATATATATATATACTGTATATATACATATATATATGACTAGATATATATATATATATATATATATTATACTATATTATTATATATATATATATATATGTATATAATATATATAATATGTGTGAGTGTTGAGTGTGAGTGTGAGTGTGATGTGAGTGGAGGTGTGAGTGTAGGTTGGGTGGGTCTGTGGGTGTGGGTGTGAGGTGTTGGGTGTGTGTGGGTGTGGCGTGGTGGGGTGGTGGTATGGGGTGTGGGTGCTTGTAAATGTATTGCTATGTACACAGCGATTCAATCAAAACCGTGAAATCTTCTGTAACTTGATCCACTTCACTAAAGACAATATAGGCACACCTTCGGAGCAGAATAAAACATAAATTCCAGTATAGATAAGATTTAGTTGCTTTTTCACTGAAAGTACAGTGAAGCAGCAAATATATATTATAATATAGTATATAATACTTATATATATATATATATATATATCATATAGTATATATTATATATATATTATAGTTATAATATAAATATATATATATTTATATATATTATATATATATATTATAGTTTATTATGATTATATATATAATTATATATATATGTATATATTATATATAATATATATACCCACTACTATACTATACTATAATAACCTAATATTATACTAGATATAGATACATACTGTACCTCCACTATAGTATAATATATAGCTATATATATATATATATAATATATATAATATATCATAATATAATATATATGATTTACAGTAGTATAACTATATATATATATAATTATATATATATACTATATATTATATATATATATATTATATATATATATTTAATAATTACTATAGATATATATTATAATATATATTAATATATATACTATATATATATTATTGATATATTATATATATTAATTATAGTATATATATATATATTATATAATTATAATATATATAATTATTATATATATTATATATAATATATATATTATAATATATATATACTATATATATTATTATATAGATATATATATATAGTATATATATTTATATATATATATATATGTATATATCATATACTTATATATATATATTATATATATACTATATTATATATATATATATATAGTATATATATATATATATATAATATATATATATATTAGTATATATATATATATATTTTAATATATAAAATATATATATATGATAAATATTATATATATTATTATATATATTATATATATATATATACTATATATTATATATTTATTATATATATATTATAATATATAGATATATATGATATATATAGCTATATAGATATATATTAGATATATATAATATATATAGATATATTATATATATAAGGATATATATATATATATATATATATATATATTATATATATATAGTATATATTAAATAAAGAAATGTGTATATTTTCACATGCATTTATGATACTATTTAGCTTGCCTAAGCTGTGAGAGTTGTTGATTCTGATTTGGATATTTGAATTTGGGGTTTGTCAATCATCTGTGACTAATGTAGCCGAAGTCAAATTTTTTTCATAATTTACGTTATCGGAACAAATGTACAAAAAACCCAAAGGGGGACGTGCGTAGCGAAAATGTGGTTGAACTTTCCTCTTTCCACATTTATATAAGTTTATTACAGCATATTTAGTTGTGAATTTGTTTATTGAAACAATGGAAAGTTTTTTTGTTTTTTGTTTTTGTTTTTTTTAGTTGTCACCACCACTCACGGGCAGAGCCCTATTCAAGGAGGGGGTGTAGTACGCAATAGTGAAATAAATTATACCCTAATATAAGCTTGATTAGGTTAAGTTAAGTTACGTTAGGTTACATAGATTTATATAAATAATTAGGAGTTTTTTTAAAAACATTTTTCAAGGGTGAAGCTATTTTATTACAATAGTTTTATTTTGACTTTTATCAAATAAAAATATGTTCGGATCCTTGCAATCGATATGGATAAAACTCACTCACGCATAATTGACAAGATCCTTGAATTTACCATTAAAGGTTACATTAGAAAACACAATATACGTTTCGTGTTTGTAGCAACATTTCAAGCCACCTGCCATGGAACCAGCGGTCTAACTCGATTAAGTGGTTAATTAAGTGGTGGTTAAGTGGATTTGATACTTCGTCTGGCTTCTAGGTAGCAATTACCTAGAAAAGTTTATCTCTTGGAATAGGGCCTATGCCTGTGAGATGTGAACTTTAATGGAAAAGAAACTAGTGCCAGAAAGATGATATAGTAATTATATAGTATATATATAGTATTATACAAATATATATATATATATATATATTTATATATTATATTATATAATATATATATATATATATATATATATAGTATTGGTAACGCAACAGTTCGTGATGAGAATAATAACTATAATAATAATAATAAAATATAGTTAATAATAAATAATAATAATAATAAAATAGATATTAATATATAATAGATGATAATAATAATAATTAATAATAATAATAATGACATACATAATTAGATTAATTAATAATAATAATAGTAACAATAACAATAGAACAATAACAATAACATAGACAATACAATTAACAGAAACAATAACATAACAATATAATAATATAATGTTAATAAGTATATGATGTAATAATAATAATACTAATAAAATAATTATAATAAATAATTAATAATAAATAAATAATCAATAATAATAAAAGAATATATATAACTTTTGTAAAATTTTTTTTTACGCCCAATACGCAAGAATTTGCGGTCTCTAATGCTATTTAATGAGGAGGCACCCTTAAGCAACATACTAATAAAAAAGAAGTAAAGAAAATTAAGAAAATAGAAAAAAGAAGAATAAAATTTGAAAAGAAAAAGAAGAAGGTAGTATAGTGAGAATAGCGATAAGAGAGATCCCTAGAATAGATTGTGAGTAATGATGCAACTGAATCATACGACGAGAGAGAGAGAGAGAGCAGAGAGAAGAGAGGAGAGAGAGAGAAGAGAGATGAGACTGAGAGAGAGAGAGAGACGATGAGGAGAGAGGGAGGAGAGATGAGGAGGAGAGAATAAAGAAGATTTAGACTAAAAGAAAGACGATAGTGAGAAATGAGATAAAGAGATTCATGATACATTTGTGACTAGAGAAATAGCAGGAAAATACGATGAGAGAGAATAAATTTCAGCAAATTTTTTTCATTGGCATTTTTCTGTTGTTAGTGTGATATGTTTATCAGACAGCTCTGTGTATTTGCGGCAGACAATGGGTTTTCTGTTTTGGACTTTTCGTATATTTGTGGAATGTTTTTCATGTTGTAATCTCTTGAGGTACGGCCGTGGGACCCCGTATTAGGGGCTATTTCAACGGTTAATGTATTCTTTCACTGTAGAGACAAAGACGTACCTTGAGTGCACGAGGTTGGACAACGATACTATTGTTTCAAATACGATTAATGAGGATATGACTTGTCGAGGCCGGTTCGAGAAGGCCAAACGCAACTTGGACAAGTCCCATGGATAAAAATATCAGTTTTGGATGAACAATAAATCTACATTGCTTATAATAATAACTTTATATAAATTATTCGTTGACATGGTATCGATGACACGCATCTTTAGACGCCGCGTAGCACAAAGGGGTGCTGTGTCTGCGCAAGAGTTTTGTGTGGATATTGATAACCCCAGGCTAGTTCGCGTACAGCTGCTTCCATTCTTTCCTGTCACTCTGGCTGTTCTGTGAGAATTCTCTTCCATACTTCTGGGTGATTCTGCTGGACTTTACTCTCCATACTTCAAAGCTATGAGTCGTTTGCTCATGCTGCTAATTGCGTTAGTTGTGAGCTTCTGGAGACGTGTAACACCCCTCCTCTTGAATAGGGCTTCCGCCGTAACTAAAGTTCTCTGAAGATGATTTTAAATCTGAAAATAAAAAGCTAACTGAAGAAAGAAAAAACATTCATAATAAAATCGAAGTTACAGATCATTTAGATACCGAGTCACTTACCAAACCTTGAGAAATTGGAAAAGGAAGGAAGAAGAATGTCATTCTGTGTTACAGAATGGGACATTACATCACAGTTCCATAGCTTTACCCTTCCAATCTGTTTCATGTAGAAGTGGGTTGCAAGGTTAAAGTTAATTAATTTCTCAAAAGACGGGCGAGCGTTATTTGCTTGCAGTAGCAAGGTGAATACAATACGAAGACGCTCTTCAAATTTATTAAATCAAAATTAAAAATTTTCTTAACTTTACACGCACATTTTGCTATTCAGCGATTCAATTACCAAAAACTAACTAACTAACTCTACTAACTAACTAACTATTGTGGTACATGCACTAACTAACTAACTAACTAACTAACTAAACTAACTAACTAAACTAACGAACTAACCATAACTGTACTTCTCTTTATTGTTCTCATCCTTATAATTTGTTCACCATCGATTTTCGTCCTTTCTTTTTTTCCTTTGCTATTTCAAATTTGTCGTTTTTTAGGAGTCCATTTAATTCTATCGGATATCTTAGCAGCACTTTATCTGGATGATTTATCTTGCTTTAACAGTGCCATTGAATTTTATTTAACTCTCTCGTCTCTCTCTCTCCGTCTCTCTCTCTCTCTCTCTCTCCGAGAATAACATCTGTGCTTCCTCTCCTCTTCTATATATATATAGTATATATATATATATAATATATATAATTTATACTATATAGTATATATAATATAATATATATATATATAGATATATATAATATATATATATATATATATATATATTATATATTAGGCTATTATTATCTACTGACCGAAATGGTGATTTTTTATTAAAATTTTGTTCATTTTTTCCACTTTAGAAGGTTTTTTTTAACCAGTAAGCATAAAGATAAAGTTGCAGCGCTTCAAACGGTTGTTCAGATACGAAGTAGCTAAATTAACAGAAATATTAAGTTTTCATCTATTATACTAACTAACTAAACATAACCTCACTTAGACGTATCATAACCTCACTTAGGGTAATTTATTTTTATATTCATAATTTATTTCACTGCTTTTTAAAAGAAATAAAACGCATTCTGAACCAAAGAGTTTGTAGATTTCTTTTCGATAATATTTACATAGAAAAAAACAAATTGTTAGCTCCTTTCCCCCCGCCCCACAACCACAATTTACAGGACGAAAGGTCCTACCGAATATCCATATACATATTATACTATATATATAATATATATATAATATAATAATATATATATATATAATCATAGTATATTATATATATAAAATATTATAATAATATATATATATATATAATATATATATATATATATATATATATCAGGGTAGAATTCTCCTTGCTGCTGAGCACTTGCGCATGCGATGTAATTAAAGGAAAAAGAAGTGAATAAAAGAGAATTTGATTGTACAGTCTATTGTGAACCGAGAATAAAGATATCGAAGGAAATTATCTTCTTCTAATGCTTTTAATTAACGAATACATTCCAAATTTCTATTAATTTCCTTCTCGGAACACTCACGTGGAATAATTTTAAGTTTCGCTAGTCAACTGACGTGGCTGGCTAGTTACCGTCGTCAGCTCTTCCTACTGAGAAGTTAAGCGGTAAACAATGAGCGCTCATGAAATATACGCGACGGCGAAAACACTAGTGAAGCTTGCCTGGAAACTTAACAGCAAGCAATCAAAGTGATTGGAGGGGGAGAGAGCTGGGAGAGAGAGAGAAGAGCGTTCGACAGTTTGATTTGAAAGAAAGATGAATGTACTTTGTTTCTTTGTTTTTGGGGTAACCCGTAAAAATAAATGAGTAAAAAGTGATTAGTTGGGTTCCCAGTGTGGTATATAGAAGAATTTCTACAAACATTGTTCGAACGAATGAACAATTTGA
>JABUQX010060328.1:12500-22500 GCA_015478945.1 Trachelipus rathkii | reverse complement strand
ATGAAAACCCCACACGGAAGGCGCAAGCCCACCCAGGCGAGGGAAGAGGCCAGCCTAGCAGGTAACCGCTGAACCTCACGAAGAGACAAAAGATGTGGTGGTGGCCTCGGACTAGCCCCCCGAAACACCATGCTCAGGAACTCTGATCTTATTCCGGTCACCAAGCGGCACAGAAACATGATGCTCGGGATTATACACCCAAGTGTAGGAGAGCCTCCTCATTGGTTGGCCAAGGCACGGGTCCCCAACAATAGGCGACCTGGTTGAAGGCACAAAAAACAGTTTATAGCCTGTATCCTCATCCAGGAGCAGCGACATTGAGAAGGCCCACCCCAGGCAAAGGAACAGTGCACCGACTGCACGATGACAAAAACATGGAGGAGAGAAGTCACTGGGAAGCGAACAGATGAATACATACAGTCGAGTATGTAAAGTAGTAATAATAATAATACTAATAATAATGGATTGGATTTGGAAATTGTGTAATAAAGCGGATAAGGAGGGCAACCACAAAAAAAGGGGGGGGGGGGAAACAACGAAAAACAAGAACGTACATTATCTTCCGCAGATAAACCATCCGAAAAAGGTATTGAGCCCCCACCCGACAAGTGGGGTACATTAACAGGTATATATATATATATATTATATATATATATATATATATATTATATATATATATATAATATATATATATAAATATATATTATATTATATATATATATATATATATATATAATATATCCCCCTTGGGGTTTTTTCTCGGAAGGTAATGTGTTGCTTTAGATACCTCTTGGTTAATCAAAACTGTTTATTCGTAAGTTAGGTACGTTATGTTAAATTTTACTATGACAATGTGAAAATAACACTGATTTGTTAGAGAAATGATGAATTTTTGCAAGATATTACTGTGTTAACGGACGATGATGTGTTAGAAACGTGAGCCTATGTTAAGTTTTTGTTGAAGTAATGATAGGTTTGGCCCTAAGAATTTGCTGAGACACAATTTATTCATGGTTCAAATAGTTATACCTCGAAACGAGTGACCAACTTTGATGAAGATAGTGTCAATTCATAGTTCAAGAATGTTGGTATCTTTGATAGATTGGTCATTTGTTAAGGGATTTTGTTAGATAATAGGCTTTACCTGTTGCTGATTTGCGAGAAAAGTGGGAACATATCGATTATTGTATGACCTGTTTAGCTACTTACTTTGATAAGTAAGGGAATTTTCCAGGATGTTAGCTGTGAATTATTCATACGCGAGGTATGTTAGGTTTGCATTTTGTACATTATAATTATTCGTTGAGGTTTATGATATTTAGCTTTATTGATATGCTAAAACTTTGTTGGCGTAAGCATATATTCGTAGGTCAGTATATAAGAACTTATTTTTAGTTGTTTATCCAAATGATACTCGAATAATATGAGCTACATAGATCACAGGCGGGTGGGATGGTAGGGGACTGTGTGGTATGGGCGGTTTGATTTACTGATTTACTGCTAAAATCAGTAAACTATTACGCTTTACTGTGTATTTTATTCAAAGAACTTATTTTTGATGTTATGTCCGGATAAATTTTTTTATTTTGTTATGTTTGGTTAAAAACTTTGTTTATGTTTTGAAATTAATTCCGCTAGGGAACTTAATGATATTTAGAACGAGGGTAATGAATGAAATTTTTGTTAAATATTACGAAGGAAATGTAAAAAAAATTTTGGTTCTTTCCATTATAATCTTTGTCAGTATGATGATTAGGCAGGTTTATGAATAAATTTTTGTTAAATATTCACCATGTTAATGTAAAATTAAAATGATATGTTAGAGATATGGTTGAAAAAGTGAGAATAGGTTAGTTTTTGTAACGAAGTGTTTAGCTACTTTACTGTTATTAAGTCGGGAAGTTTGTTAATGTTAGTAGTATTATTCGTACGTATGGTGTGTTTAGGTTTGTCGTTGTAACATTATATTCCTTAGTTCGGTTATGTTATGTTAGCTTTATTAATGTAAAAACGTTGTTACGTTAGCAAATATTCGATTGTATATATATATATAAGAACTTATTTTTTGTGTTATGTTTACCGATATGATACTCGAAATGTGGTCTGAATCAGTAGATCATAGATCAAAAGGTCATGGAGGGCGAGGTGGGGAGGGGTTGATTGGTTGATTTACTGATTTACTAATAACTAACCTTTAATTTACTTTAGATATTTTTATTCAAAGAACTTATTTATATTTATGTTTGGATAAAACTTGTTTATGTATTACAGTTTTCCGTTGGTCTGTATGATAATTAGACAAGGTTATGAAAAAATTCTTGTTAAATATACTGTGTCAGTGTAAAATTAAACGTTAATATGTTAGAGATATGCTTTGGAAAAAAAGTATGAATAGGTTCGTTTTTGTACGCAATGTTAGTCACTTTACTCAGGTGTTAGTGTGGAACTTTGTAATGTAAACTGTTTAGTCGTGCTTAAGTTGTGTTAGATTTGTTTTTGTACATTATTTTCTTAGTTCATTGATGCTATGTAGCTTTAATTAATGTGAAAACCTTGTTATGTTAGCATATATTCGATGGGTAGTATAAAAAAACTCATTTTGTGCTATGTTTATCCGAAATGATACTCGAAAATGCGACGTAAATCAATAGTGTTTAATGTAAAATTAAACATTGATATGTTAGAGATATGCTTGAAAAAGTGTGAATAGGTTACGTTTTTGTACGCTGTGGCTAAGTACTTTTACTGTTGTTAAGTATGGAATTTTGTTAATGTTAGTAGTTTTATTCGTGCGTAAAGGTGTGTTAGGTTTTGTATTGTACATTATTTCGTAGTTCTGGTAATGCTATTTAGCTTTATTAATGTGAAAACAATGTTATGTTAGCTTATATTCGTTGTTAGTATATAAGAACTTATTTTGTACTATGTTTATCCGAAATGGAACTCTCGAAATGTGATCTGAATCATTTGATGCAATAGATTCAAAAAGATCATCAAACGGGTGTGTAAGGGAGGAATGGGTAGAAGTCGGGTGGCTTGATTTGATTAACTGCTTTATAATTTCGGTAAACTATCACACTTTTACTATATATTTTATTCAAAGAACTTATTTTAATGTTTATGTTTGGATAAAACTTTATGTTTGCAATTATTTGTTGGGGATTATGATATTTAGGTAAAGGGTATGATAAATTTTGTTAAATATTACTATGTATAAATGTAAAAAACTTTGTTAGGCTAGATATATTCGTTGGTCTGTATGATTAATCGGACAAGTTATGATACATTTTTTTGTTAAATGTTAACGTGTCAATGTAAAATAACAGTTATATGTTAGAGAAATGTTTGAAAAAAAGTATGAATACGTTACGTATTGTATGCAATGTTTATAGTTAATTTACTGGTGTTAAGTGTGAAAACTTTGTTAAGGTGAGCAGTTTATTCTTTTGTTAAGTTGTGTTAGGTTTGTTGTTGTACATTATTTCTTAGTTCATGTACGCTATGTTAGCTATATTAATATGGAAAAAACTTTATACGGTAGCGTATATCCATTGAGCTGTATGATAATTACTTCTTTTGTTAAGTGTGGAACTTTGTTTAATGTTAACAGTTATTAGCTCGTAAGTTGTGCTAGGTTTGTTGTTGTATCATATATTCTTTAGTTTCAATGTGATGCTTTGTTTTAGCTTATTATGTGAAAAACTTGGTTACGTTAGCATATTTCGTTGAATCAGTGTATAAGAATTTGTTTTCATGTTATGTTTAACTTAAACGTTACTCAAAATACGAGTTGAATAAGTAGATCAAGTGGTAAGTTGTTAATGATAGCTTTTTATTTGTCTGGTTGTTATGTGATAAGTATGTTATATTCGCAGTTTAGCTTAACAGAGGATAAAACTTTACTTTGTTTTGTATTTATCCTTTAGGTATTATGGTACTTTGTTAAGATTATGGTGAACTTTTTTTGTTTGAATATTACCATGTTAATGTAAAATTAACAATTATATGTTGAGATATGCTTGACAAAGCGTGACTAGGTTAACGTTTTTGTATGTTATGCTAGTTACTTCAATGTTGGTAAGTGTGGAATTTTTGTTAATGTTAACAGTTTTATTCCATGTTTAAGTTGTTAGGTTTGTTGTTGTACATTATTTTCTTAGTTCATGGTTACGCTTTGTTAAGCTTTATTGATGGTTGAAAACTTTTGTGTTACGTTAGGCAATTATTCGATGATCAGTATGATAATTAGCCAATGTTGTGAAAATTTTAGTTTTAAATATTGCCATGTTAATATAAATTTACATTGTTATGCTAGAGATATTCTTGACGAAAGTGTGAATAGTTTACGTTTTTGTTATGTTATGGTTAGTTACTTTACTGTTGTTAAGTAGGGACCTTTTGGTTAACGTTAACAGTTTAATTCATGTTTAAGGTGTGTCAGTTTGTCGTTGTGTATTATATACATAGTTCAGATGATGCTAAGGTAAGCTTTATTAATGTGAAAAACTTTGTTACGGTACTTATATTTGTTGATCAGTGTATAAAGAATTCGTGTTTTTATGTTATTTATCCAAAATGATCCTCGAAATGTGACTTTAATTCAATAGATCAATAGATCATGGTGATATGGGCATTGTGGTATGGCCGGTTTGATTACTGATTACTGCCTTTAGGGTATGTAAACGTTACAATTTTAAGTAAAAATTTGACCTGAATCAATTAGATCATGGTTGGACAGGATGTAGGTTGGGTGGTTTGATTTAACTGATTAGGGTATGTAAAACATGCATTTTTTAAGTTATATTGAATCAATAGATCAATAGACATGGTTGGACAGGAGTGTGGTTGGGTGGTTTGATTTAACTGATTTAGGGTAATAATGTAAAGACATGACCAATTTTACAAAAAATTACTGACTTGAATCAATAGATCAATGATCAACGGACGGGCTGAGGAGGGTAGTTTGGTTTTTACTGATTTAGGGTTGTAAAAACGTAATTTGTAAGTTATAAACAAAAAGAAATAAGAATTTCTTTATTTTAGTTTATTTTATTTTTTTTCTTGATGGTTCTGAAACCAATATTTCAAAATCTACAGAACCAATAACATATATAAAGACACCAAATATTGTATCATTACGAATGTTTTTTAACTCGGCACCGCAGCGGCTCCAGCCAACCGGTGCCCGGAGCCAACTCCCCAGATTCCAATACCAACTCTTTTCTAGAAATTCAACCTGAATCCTCTACCAAATTCGCCTTATAGAACACTTCGTTTTTTAGCGGCAGCCGGAACCGCTCCAGCACGCGGTGCGCGATGTTAACTCCTCCAATACAGGTTGTGCTGAACGAACGGAACCGAAGGCGGAACCGGAGTCGGAACCGAAGCCTGAAATCGGAGCGCTGGAACGCGCAGTAGCAAAGCTTGAAGTGGCTGCAAAAAATTGATTCCCTACGGGAATCAATTTTTTTATACGAACTATCACAAACATACGTTCGCAGGCGGTCGCAGGTTGTCACCTGGCGCTAACTCAATTTTAAGCCTAAACTTCGCGTCGTCAGATCCCCGCAACAAGGGCGTAAGCGCATATTTGCGTCGACCCTCGGGGGAGGTACCCCCATATACATCCTAAAGACTTGAAATTTACCCTGTTTCGACTTAACAACATACATGATTATATTCCAAAGTTTCAGAGACCCGTAGCTCTTATAACTTTTTGGAAAAAGCTGTGGGGGGGCAAAATGGCCCAATACTACTATATATATATATATATATATATAATTTATATATATATATATATATATATATATATATATATATATATATATATATATATATATATATATAATATATATATATATATATATATAATCTATAATATTACGGACTACAAAACAACGTCGTTCGAGGAATTGTGAAACAACTTCCCTAAATACAAGTTAAACCCGTATAACGGCGTTAACCAAACTTACCTTGTAAATCAACGATAGCGAGGACCTATAAAAAAGAGCCTCTAAATAGGAAGGCTCTTCCTGTAGAACAGCGGCGATAGCAACTGACTCGTAAAACATCGTCAAGAAGTAACCAAGACTGTAATCACAACTTCCTTTCAAGCTTTGCATTGACCTGTAAGAACAGAGTCAAGTAAGGAATAGTAAAGCTGTTTTCTTTGCAAGGGTAAGTCCGAAAATCCTACGTTCCACCAATGTTGCGGGAGGGTTCTGTAATCTTTGAAAATGTAAATCCAGTTAATAAGATGCCTTTAGCTTTCAATAATAAATACCGTGCTTTACCAATTTAATATAACTGCTTTCAAAATACTATTTCTTAAAAACCTTTAAATATAGACTACTTGTAAAATATAAGGAAGTTCATCAAAACACGTCAAATTTTCTTAAAAAGTATAATTATCAACTCAATTTATCCTGACATTCAAAATAGTACGTATTTCAATAATTCAAGTTATTTCTTTAAAACACAATAAAATTCTACAAACTTTAATATTTTAGTGAAAGAATACTAATAACTTAAAATAGATAATATGGACTAAATAGGTTAATAAAATGTATTATGATAAAAAAAAGTTACATAATAATTTTAAGAAAGGTTTTAAATTATTTTAATAAGTATTCTAATCTAATAACGAATTAATAAAAAATAAAGTAATCCACAGTAAAAATATATTAAACATACATTAGGTCAGATAGATAGGGAATTAGGCAAATTGCGGATATGATCTTCAAAATTCAAAATTTTTTTCGAAGAAGTCAAGCCCGTATTTGCCTACGTGAATGTAAGAAACGTTGTGATTGGTTAAGACAAACAATTTCTTAATTTTCTCTTTAATTGCATCGTACTCTTTATGGCATTTTCGAACATAACGAATTAAATAATTTTTATAAAAAATATTAGGCATTTTCTCCTTCAATATTTTTTATCACGATAATCACTAAAACTATTGCGATATTAAAACAAGTTTTTGCCTATGCGTACAAAGCCATATAAATTTGCTTTAAGTTTTGGCAGCAACTTTTCCCGCGAAAAGTACACTCCCACACAAGAGGTTCGAAAAATATAAAATTGGATTTGATCATTGAAGTTACTATAATTTTAATTTAATATAATATAATATATATATATATATATATATATATAATATATATATATATATATATATATATATATTATATATATATATATATATATATTAGATATAATATCATATATATAATATATAATATATATATGGTATACGCATCTGAGATCACAAAAATGGCGGGTCATTTTTAGAAAATAATACCCAAGTTAAAGTAAATTTATTCTAAATCAAATAAAAATACACAATGATAAGTTTTAAATAAAAAAAGAATAAATAAACATAACTAAATTGAATTTTAATAGTAAAGCTAATATAATTAACTACGAAGGGGTAACTAATTTATTTAGAGCATACTTCGTCTACCAAACAAACTAATAAATAGCAAAATGAAATAAATATTCCAGTTAATATTTACACGTGCTTCTTTATACTATATATACAAAATGAGTAGATTCATTATTTCATAATATAAGTTCGTAAATGTAGAGTTTTTAATAATATATTTATTCTCTTTCAATTTATCTATGAGTGAGAAATAATTCAAACAAAAAATATGACGAGCATTTTTGGAAAGCTTACACTACCCCCTTTTTAATCTAAAGAGTCCATAAAAAATTTGGAGGGGTATAATAAACAAAGCAAAAAGTTAAAAAATAAAAAAAAAAAGGTTTTTTATTTCGTCACAAAAAAATAAAATAAAAATATAGCAAAATATTTTTTTGTCATATAAAAGTAAATAAATCTTAAAATTAATAATCGTGTCAACATTTTTATTAACATTAATTTTCGTGTTTGAACTGGGGCTTATGTGTATATCATTTAGAACTACGGAAGTAGGAGTAAGAACAGCTTTTTAGGAGGAGGAAGAAGATTGTCTTTTTCTATTTGATGGAGGGGAAGAGGAGAGGAGAGAGAAGTAAAAGAGCTTTCTGTTGATAAAAATTCTTTTTGTACTACCTTTCTAGGTAAATTTTCACATTTTAAATCTTGTTCGGCTGGGGGGGTAATTTCGTTCTGGTTAATAGATTCTTTGTCTCTATTTTATTTGGAATAGACTTTATTTCAGTCTGTTTCGAATTCTTTGCTTTTAAATTTTAACTAATTTTCGATTTATTTATATTTTTCTTACACTTGATTGATTAATTTCCTTGGTTTCATTCTTAATCCTTTTTAACTATGATAGTTTTCCACCATTTTTGTTTCCTAACTAATCCTTCGATGTTACTGACGTTTTCATCTCTTTGGACCCTAAATGTTTTATGATTGTCAGTTTCTATTGTTACCTTATATTGGGTCTTTTTATGTTTAAAAATTTTGTAGAGTTGTTTAAGGACCTCTTCAATTTGCATACTAGCAGTATTGCTCGGGTAGTTATTTGTAAAACAAATATGTGTCTCTTCAATGTCGAAGTGTTTTTGTTCAATTTGTTGGTTTTCAACATAGTGTGTTTTAGTTCCTTTGCCTATTTCTACTTTGACCGGCCAGGAAATGCCTTGTTCAATACATCTCAAGAACAATCTGAAGAAGTAACTTGCTGTCATGAAGTCATCCTTACTTACATTTTTATTAATGTCAAATTCTGTAAATAAAAAGAATAAACAGATGAGAAACAAAAGTAATGATATATTACCATAACTTAAAATCTTTATTAAGAAAAAAGCAATGGTCCCAAAATACGATAACTTTAAGAGCTCATAAGTATCGTACTTCTTTTCAACGTCCTTACAAATAAATCTCCTAGGAGCATTTGCTTAATCTTGGACTTGAACCGGTAAGGAATTTTGACAAACTTGTCAACCGTGAGACCTTGTAGGGGCAATTATGTTGCTAGTTCCACCTACACCATTTTCTTGTTGCAACAATACCATAAAAAAATATCAAAATTATCCATTTTCTCATTTTAAGCCCTATTAAATTTTTAATTAACCATCTATTTACTCTAACCTGTTTAAATAGTAATTTTAAATATAAAAAATACAGTATCGCGCTAGGATTCTTCTGACACTATATTCTATAGGTCTTTTCTCCACTCTATCATGCATGCTCAATAGTAGGTCCTTTTGACCTTAAATTATTATTATTATTATTATTATTATTATTTTATTATTATTATTATGGAATACGAATTCATCTTGAGAATCTGTTTCATAGTCACTTATTCTTTCTTCATTTGTGTTTAAATTTGTCTCTTCAGGGATAACTAAATCATATTAAAAAGAGGTGTGTTATTGGCTTATGTTCTTATGAAAAGAAATGCAAACAAGTTAGAGGGTGTCGGCAAAATTAATAAGGTCCGAAATTTTCATTTGATCTTTCTGTGAAATTTCAGTAATAATGTATACCAAATTATAAATTTCATTTCGAATTATTTAGAATAGAACATTTTCTCTGTTATTCATCGAGTTAAAAAAAAAAGTAAAATAATTTAGATCTATTAATTATTTGAATTGTAATACAAAAGGTTTCAAAATATTTTCTTTGCCTTAACCGAATTTTATTATGATAGTCTTGTACTTGCTTATATGCTCTATTCATTTTAGACATAATTTCCATTTTATAGTTTGTGGTTTCAAATGTAAAAGATTTAGCGATAATGGTAAATTAAGAATCTCTTCCGAAAAATAAGAAGAGATTTCATTAATTCCCGAATGAAATGAAGTATTTAGCGCTAGAATTACAAATGATAAATAATCTTCCCGTTGATGAAGTGAATAAGTTTTCTAAGAGTGGAAGTAAAGTATTTTTAATATTTCTATGTGCTATTTCAATATATGGATTGCACTGAGGGTGAAAAGACGTTGTAAAATGTAATTTACTTTTATAAAGATCGCAAACTTCTTTAAATTTAATAAATTAGGATGGAATTGTGTTCCGTTATCGGTTGGTATGTGAAGCGGGGCT
>JABUQX010060328.1:0-2500 GCA_015478945.1 Trachelipus rathkii | reverse complement strand
ATATTAATATATAATATATATATATATATATATTATATATATATATATATATATTATATATATATATATATATATAATATATATATATATATATATATATATATATATTATATATATATATATATATATATATATAATATATATTATAAGGAAGTAGGTAAAATTAAGAATGAGAAAGTTAATTGAACAAGACAATAAGGATAAGTATGTAAGAAGGCTCGCAAGTAAATCGGTTGTATGTGAACGAGTTGATACTGAAACAAATCTGGGGGCAATGAAGGAAGCAATTGTTAGTAGTGCAAAGGAAGTGGGTTGTGGATGTGCTAAAAGTAGGAAGTAAGAATGTAAGGATGTGAAATGGTGGAATGAAGAGGTGATTGAAAGCGGTTAAAGGTAAAAAAGAAGCGTGGTTGAATGTACTAAAAGCAAATGATGAAAGATGCTTGGAAAGAAAGATGTTTGGAATATATAAGGAGGAAAAAAGAAAATACTAAAAGGTGCATACGTAGGAGAAAACAAGAGATAAATGAACATTTGGAAGGAGGATGAATGAAAGGGAAAAAAAAAACCCCCAAAAAATTAAAAAAAAACAAAGGGGACCCCTAAGGAAGAGAAAAGGAAGCTTCTCTGGAAGGAAGCGCGAAAGGTTAAGAATGAGAATAAGGGGAATCTGCTTGAATAATGAATTAGGGATGGTGGCTTTTGTAACTGATGAAATGGATGTGAGGGGGTGTGTGGAAAACACTTCGAAAATCTGCACAATATTAACAGTAATGATGAGGTGTTACTGAATGTGTGTGGTTTTGGATGGGTGCAAGAAGGAAATTTTATTTTGGGGATGAGGTTATAGTAAGGAGGAGGTAATGGGAGAGTGGAAAAGTTGAAGAATGGTAAATCTGCAGTATAGATGAAATTACTGGTAAATGATCAAGAGCGAGGCGAGATGGTGATTGATTGGATTTGGAAAGTTGTGTTAATAAAGCGTTTATGGAGGGTAATAGTTCCAGGGATTGGAGGAGAGCGGTAATAGTACCACTTATATAAGGGTAAGGTGAAAAGGGGAACTGTAGAAATTATAGGGAATAAGTTTTATTGAGTGTTGTAGGGAAGTGTATAATGCTGGTATTTTGGTTTGAAAGAGTGCCGTCGAGTGACTGAGGAACTGATTGGTGAAGAACAAAGGTGCGTTTAGGAGTGGTAGAAGGATGTGTGGATCAAAATCTTTACATTGAAACAAATGATTGAGAAAAATGAGGGAGAAGAGAATAAATTATATTTAGGTTTTATGGGATTTGCAACAGGGCGTATGAATAGATTAATAGGGAAGCTTATGGCAGGTATTAGTGATATTGGTGTTGTGGTAGGCTTCTGAATGGAATCAAAAGTATGTATGCGATAGTGGAAGCGTGTGTAAGATAAATGGTGTCAAAGTGAGTGGTTTAGGATTAATAGCGGAGTGGGACAGGGTTGGTTATGTCTCCTTGGTTATTTCAATTTGTATATGGGATGGGGTTATGAAGAATTCGAGGTGGGGAGGGCAGGAAATGGTGTTAGAAATGAAATGGAGAATGGAGATGAGTGGAAGGGTGCCCTACCTATTATATGCGGATGTTGTGGTTCTGTTGTGGTGAATCTGAAGAGAAGTTTGAGAGGATTGGTGAGAGATTTGGCAGGTATGTAAAAAGGAGGGGTTTGAAAGTAAACGTCGATAAAGTAAACGTAGGTTGTGAGTGAGGACAGTCCCTCAGTGTGAAGTTTGTTAGATGGTGAGCAAGCCTGGAGCAAGTGTCTGAGTTTAAAATATTTAGGGTATGTGTTGGATGGAAAGGGAACGGATGGCAGAGTGTAAGTGGAAAGGTGTGAATGGCAGGAAGGTTGCCGGTGGTGCAATTAAATCGTTTGGTGAATGTAAAGGGACCTAAGTCTTGAGTGCGCTGGGTCTTACATGAGGGATGTTGTTACCTGTGTTATTGTATTGTAGTCGAGACTAATGGTCTGGAATAAGAAGTAATAGATTAAATTCAAATGTTTTCAGATGGAAATCTTAGGGGCATGCTAGGTGAAGAATTATAAAAATGAGGAATGAACTTATTAGAGAGTTGTTGGTGTGGGAGAAAGGGGTAAATGAGAGAATAAATGAAAGTATGTTGAGATGGTTGGTCATGTGGAAAGGATGAATGAAGTCGGTTGGTTAAGCGGATGTATATAAGTGGAGAGTGTGTTGGGAACCGACCAGCTGGGAGACCAAGAAAAAGGGGATTGAGTCGGTGAACGAATGTCTGAAGGGAGAAATGTGAGTTGGCAGAGGCCGAGAATAAAGGTGCATGATAGGAGAGAATGGCGGGGTTTTGTTTATGGGGGCATGGTTGTGGCCCACCTGGGCCAAGGGAATGAACCGCCTACAATTGACGATTTACCATAGTGAGGTCCGCGCGGTCCCATGAAGCTCTAGGGTGGATTTTCTTCCTGCGACGAGTTTCCACTAATTAATGGTACAGAG
>JABUQX010060327.1:10000-20314 GCA_015478945.1 Trachelipus rathkii | reverse complement strand
ACCACCAGCAACCACAAGAGAAGATTTCTCTCTCTCTCACTCTCCTCACGGTCTCTCTGTCAGTCAAGGGGTGGTTGTTAACGTCGTCGTCGTCGTCTCTCTCTCTCGAATCTCAGTCTCTCTCTCTCTCCTCTTCCTCTCTCTCTTCTCCTCTCTTTTCTCTCTTCTTTTCTCTCGTCTCTCCTCTCTCTCTCTCTCGTTCTCTCATCTCCTCTCCATCTCTCTCTCTCTCTCTGTCTCATCTTCGGTCTCTCTCTGCTCGTCGTCTCTCCTCTCGATATTACTATAGTTGATAATATATAATTATATATATATAATATATATAGATATATATATATTAATTATATATATAAATATGTATCGATTAAAATGTTTTTTTACTTGATTTTTTTTTCTTATTCCAATTTTTTTTTTTTAAAATTTTTTTCTTTATTTTGTTTCACATATTAAGCGGCAAAGGGCTAACTCCTACTCTATGAGTCAGAGTTGCCAATGTGGGAGGATTTATTTTTAAGACCGCTCGAAGGAGGCTGTGTGGAAAACCCCTTCAAGAAGGTATGACAAAGCAAAGATATAAGGTTTCATTTTAGCGGTTGCCGATTGACAACTCAGTGTTTTTAAGCAATTTATAATTAAGCTCGTCTAGTAGGCACAAATCGAAATGCCTCCAAATAAATGATTCAATATAAAAATAAAAATATTCTTGAGAAAATACGAATAATTTTAATGTAAAACATCCCATCATTGTGTTACATTTTAAACATTATTCTCTATAAAAATATAGTAATTGTGAATAATTTTATTACATTAGTTTCTTTATTTGTTTTTTCCAGAGGAGGCCCGGCCCCCTGTGCTTCCCCCGTAAAGCCGCGCCATATATATATATATATAGTACGTATAACTATATAATCATATAATAATATATATATATATAGTATATTAGTATATATTTGAAGGGTTAAGTAGTTGACTGAAACCACCTCAACTAGGAATGTTGATGTTAAAGAGTGAGTGCTTGGTCACGATAAAGTGGCCGTTTCTAACCCAGTAGGAGCTTAGGGTTTCATCGAGTGAGCTAGCAGTCCTTCCTGCCCCAGACGCCACATATATATATTTATATATATATAATATATATATATATACCGCCTCTTGGTATATTTGTTAAAAACCAAAGGTAGCTGTGACCAAAAGGTTAGATAAAAGGTTATCTAATAAAAATATAAATCCCAGTGAAATTATTAAATCCCATTGAAAATGTTAAATCAAGTTTTCCAACATGTTTGTAGCATTTTTTTGTCTTTAAAGGATTTCTCTTATTTTTAGTTAAGAATATTTTGTTTTATTTATAGGAATTTTATTGTAGCTATATGACTTTATCACAACATATCAAAATAACTAACCGATTTCATTTAAATTTCAAAATATTTTGCAGCCTTGAATTCAGATTTATAATAGCCAATAATAATTAATGTATTTAATAAAAATTATATGAAATAATATATACTATAATATATATATATATATATATAGTATATATAAATATAGATATATATATATATATAATATATATACGTAATGGGACGATTAATCGTCATTGGCAAAATCTGCATATTTTTCTCAATCGTCATCATCAATTTTCTGCTGATTATTTTGCCGATTAAGTGAGGAAATATTATATCGAATGGAAAAACAGAAGTTCGAAGGGCTGCGGATCATTTTAATTAAGCCGACCGTCGTCTTAATTACCAAAGTACTGATTTTTATGTCTGTTGATTGGTTCTCACATAAATAAATTTTTTTAAAATCAAATGTTTTGAAGATACTTACTATATATAGTTAATTACAGTAAAATATGTAAGGTTGAAAGTATAAGGAGCTTAATGAATGATTTTAATATTAAATAAGTCATTATTATTAATCAAGAGATATTATTATTATTATATTATTTTACAAGTTCTCTCTATTCTTCTAAATAATTCTTTTTCAGAAGAAAATTTATTAAGGACTATTCTAGAAATAAGAGAATTGAACAAAGTTTTTAAGAGTTTTGTTTTCCTTTAATACTGTACCACGTATTTCACCTGCTAAGCTTCAGGCATGATCACTGGTTGAACTAAATCTTAAAAGCAGTTTACAAATAATAAATTGCCAAATTCTAAAAAATCTAAAATTATTTTACATTAATTGTGAAGTTTTTTAAAGAATTTCAATGAAAAATCAAAAAAAAAAAAAAGTCAAAAAAGCTTACATTATTTTGCAAATACAGCTATTATCATGGATACTAGGTCTACCTGCAAAACACCATATATTGCATATATTCAAAAAACATTCAAGGCATTCATTTCATCTTCATTAAATATCACAAGTTGATGGTCTGGCTTAAGTTTTATAAAAGTGATCTTTCTGATATACGAAGATATTTGAAATTGCCAAAATTAGAATAATAATTTAAAAAAAATAGCAATTTCAACTGTTAAAGGAGGGGATTTGTGTTCCATCGTGCAATGCTCCCATATTTTACTGGGATTATACCTGTTGCATAATTCGTTTTTTTAAGGCGTTAGTTGTTTATCCCACATAAGAGGAAATCTGAGGAATTACATCCTACTTCTTTTGTCAACTTAAATTGATACATGCTAACCATAACTCTGTAATCCTTGAACCCTGACTACAAGTACTAAAATATGAGGACACTCGTCTCTGTTTGTAGTAGCTTACATTTACACTTTTTTTCTGACTTGTTCCTTGACAATTATTTAATTTTTTCTCTTCTGTCAAATTTAATGATTTAAAGTAAAAAGTTATCTTGCTTTCCATGTCACGGTGGGGGGGAAAAAAAAAAAATGTTTAATTTGAAGTAAAATGTTATCTATGAGTCTTTGAATAACCTTTTTCTATTTTAAATATGTAGTGTAACACCGATTATAATTTTTTCATTATTCTTATCACTTTGTAAAGATTGTCCCCACATTGAATAGGCTGATTTCATAAGCTCTGTGGGATTTAGGGGTTTTGATAATGATAGAGTTTATACCCTTCTCCGATACTTGATCATAATATCTGTGCTTTGTAAAATGTTTATCCTCTCTTTCGAACCTAACTATTATTTAGAATTATAATTATTATTATAGGTTGACATCTAGAAATAAAACAAGATGTTAAGTTCGGAATAACGAGGAAAAAGCTTCTATACAACTGCCGGTTCTTAATGTTATTACATTTTAAATAAGAAAGAAGTGAACAAAATTTAAATATTTCCTGAATACTTCAAATGTTAAATTTAATTAATAACTAAATTTTTAAAATATACTTTTTCAAATAGTTGTCATCATTGTCAAAATTTACTATAATCATCAAAAATTCTTAATTGTCCCATCACTAATACATATATGTATATAATATATATATTATATAACTAATATATATATATATATATATACGTATAATATATATATATATATATAATATATTATTGATATATAAATTATATAGTATTATTATTATATATTATAAATAGTATATATATTATATATAACATAATACGTACTATATATATATATTATAAATATATATATAATTACATACTGTCTATAGTTTTAATATTTATACTATATATATATATATAATAATACTATAATATATAATATATATAGATATTATATCATATAATAGTATATATATATATATATATATATATAGCGGGTGGATGGTTTAAACCATTGTGGTTTAAACCACATAAAAACACCCATTTATATTCCATCACAAATACCATGCATAAAATATGTAAAGCACTGCACTCCCCATTTAATGTTTCTCTTAGCATTTTTGATATGGCTGTTTCTCATTTTTCAATCGACAGAGTAACTGAAAGGCAATAAAAAATTCTGCTGAATTTATATTATTATGAGAATGATTATAGTATATAAAATAAATGATATTTATATATAAGTAATATTATTCAAATAAAAAAGATTATATATAAAATTTATAGTATATATAATATATATTATATATATATACTTATATCATCATATATATATATATTATACGATGTAGTTCTAAAGTTGACATTGTTTAAAACATGATTCTTTGTTTCGAGCTCTTGAGGATTTCATTTCTACCCATCGATGCCCACATTTCAAAAGATTATTAATAAAACTCATTTGTGGAGTGTCGGTGGCCACAGCATCAACGCAAGCTAGACAGCAATGACTGTATTTCATTATTAATAAAGGTTAAAAATCCTGTCGCACTATTACTAAAAAGCAGTTACATTAAATAAGGTCTCAACATGACAAGATTTTAATAAACTTTCACTGAACTTATAAAAAACGTCAAACATTCTTAATAGCAATAAAACTATAGCTGATAATTTCAACATTAAAATTAAAGGAGTTGACCTGCACAGTCACAAATGCTAAAATACTTGGAGTAACAATAGATTAAAACTAACATTTAAGGAACATATTAAACATCTAGCCAGGAAACTAGCGAAATTAAAAAATACATTCCTTTTCATATACTGAAGAAGATATACTATTCACATATTCACTAACATCTACTATATTGTATTCCAGTTTAAGGCATAGCTAACAAAGCAGCTATAAATTCGGTTCTTTAGATGTGGAAACGATTCATCCGTCTGCTAAGTACCACTAAATTTTCCTATGAGCATACAACACCTTTATTTAAAAAACTCAAAATATTACAATTTAAAGACCTACTAAAGCTATCTCTCTTAAACAGCACAAGATATTACAAAGCAAAGCGTTTAATTTCCTAATATCTAACTTTTCTATAAATCAGATTCGAAGAGGTATAAATCTAAAAAATAGTCGCATATAAATCCTAGTTTTTATTGATTAAAAAAAGCTAGACAAGCAGTTGGTAATAAATGTGCTAAAATACACAATGATTTACCGAAAGAATTAAAAAATGAAGGCTCTTTCAAATCATTTACAATTAAACTAAAAAAATCTGTATTAATACGTACTAATACAAATACTATTACTATTTCTATTATTATTATTATTATTATTATTATTATTATTATTATTATTATTATTATTATTATTATTATTATTATTATTATTATTATTATTATTATTATTATTATTATCATTCATTGTGATTATTATTATTATCATTCATTGTGATTATTATTATTATCATTCATTGTGATTATTATTATTATTATTATTATTATTATTATCTTTAGTCATATTGATATGATTGTTATTATTATTATTATTATTATTATTATTATTATTATTATTATTATTATTATTATTATTATTATTATTATTATTATTATTATTATTAATATTAATATTAATATTAATATTAATATAATATAATATTAAATTATATAATATTAAATATAAATATTATATTTAATATATATTAATATTAATTTAATATTAATATTTAATATTAATATTAATATAATATAATTTAATTATTATAAATATTATTATTAATATTATTATTAATTATTATAATATTGTAAATATCTATTATTCAAATTATTATTATATTACTGTTAATATATTTTATTATTCATTCATGTATTATTAAATAGATATTAATATGATATATTTTAAAAACTTATTTAAAATAATTGTAAATAATTTTAATAAAGATAATTATTTATTAATATAATATTAAATATTAATATGCTTTTAATAATATAATATTATTAATATAATATTAAATATTATTATGTTAATATTAATATTATTAATATTAATATTAAATAGTATTAAATATTAATATTAATATTATTATAATATTAATTATATTTATTATATATTAAATATTAATATTAATATTATTATTAATATTATTATTAATATTAATATTATTATTAATATTATTATTATTATTATTATTATTATTATTATTATATTGTTATTTTATTATTATTATTATTATTATTATTATTATTATTATTATTATTATTATTATTATTATTTTTAACACTTCCATCTTAAAACATGATATGTACGTTTGTGATTTACGAAAATTGTCCTGGTCATTTAAAGAAAAATGCACGAAAAGTCACAAACCAAACTTGAGATAAACCACAAAAAAGCATCTTAGGGAGGCTATCCTTTAGCAACTCAGCGTATGTAAAAATAAGGCTACACAATCATAAAGCTTGTACAGACCCCGCCCACAGAAATTATTATTATTATTATATTATTATTATTATTATATTATTATTATTATTATTATTATTATTATTATTATTATATTATTATTATTATTATTATTATTATTATTATTATTATTATTATTATTATTATTATTATTATTATTATTATTATTATTATTATTATTATTATTATTATTTATTATTATTACTATTATTATTATTATTATTATTATTATTATTATTATATTTTATTATTATTATATTTATTATTATTATTTTATATTATTATTTATTACTTCATAAATTATTATATTATATTATATTATTTTTAATATTTCTTATTCTGATATTATTATTATTATTATTATTATTATTATTATTAGTATTATTATTATTATTATTGATTATTATTATATTATTATTATTTATTATTATTAATTATTTTAGTAGTAGTAGTAGTTATAGTAGTAGTAGTAGTGAATTATTTTATCATTTTTATGTTGTCACTCTAAGCATTTAACAAGACTTCTACTACTTTCTTCCTTCTACTACAGATAATTCGTGTTTCTCGTCAACCGTTCTCCTAATAGAACAGATTTTCACTCCTTCTTTGATTACCTTACACTTCTCACGAAACTGTCATATATTTACTCATCCAAATACTGAGGTCCTCTATTTAGGGGATTTCAATGTACACAAACACTGAATGGTTGTTGGGTTCCTCTCATACTGATTTAGGTGGGGCTAGAGGAGGCTGAATCATTCAGCAATCTCAACGATCTGGAACAAAATTAAGAACCCACACACATTCCGGATCGTTCAACCAATTCTTGAACACATTGACCTATGTTTCACCACTAGTCCTTCTCTTTAAAAATACACCACCTTCGCTCCTATTGGTAGATCTGACCACACCTTATATCTCTTAAGTTTAATACTTTCTCTCCAAACAGCTCCATCCTGCCCTACTCGCTTTTTCTGGCATTGATCGGGCCGATTGGGGGCCTTGCGTTGCTTCTACGCTAACCTATAATTGGAAATGACTGCTTTGCTCTCTGGTTGAACGCTCTTCGACTTTCTGCCGATAGTGGGAGTTGTAATTCGTTGATGGAATGAGCAGGTCATCCTTCTTCGACTAAATCTTTCTCTGCCTCATAATCCATGGTTCGATCGTCGTGTCTCTGGCCTTCAGGCTTAGAGGACAGCGCGATATCGGGAAATGGGAAAAATTCCGTCTCTTCACTCTCGCCTAAGTTCATTCAGCTAGAAATCGTTTGCAGGGATACTCTTCGACGTAGCAAAAAGCGGGCTTTCATCAACGAAAGTGCGCTAACCTCCTGGTTCTCTACTACTGATAAATCTTTCTGCCCTCTTGCCAAAAACTTCTCTAATAACTTCTGTAAATCTGCCTTTCCTCCTCTATTCGATCTGATGGCTCCGTCGCTAACTCTCCAACTGAAAGGCCAATCTCTTTCGGCCTCCTATTTTCTCTAACTCAACCCTGGGACGATTCTGGCATTCCTCTCCTCCTTCTTCTCCTCTTCAGGTGTCCTATGTCTTTTGCCTGTGATTACATTTTGATCGGGGCATGGGCTCCTGAGATCTAGAACGTTAGGAAGGCGGTGGCCCGGATGGCATTTCTCCGAGTTTTGAGGAAGTACGCTGCTGACCCTGCCCCCGTTCAACTATATTCTCTAGTCTCCAATACTAGCACTTTCCCTCAGTGTTGGAAGCAACGCACATGTTCAACCTATTCCGAAATAAAGGAAGCCGCTCTTGATCCTCTCTAACTATCGCCCTATAGCTCTCACTTGATATTCTATCTAAGACTTTGAAGCCCTTCTCTAACTTCTCACTTCTTAGACCATCTGTAATTTCATTCTCTTCTTTCCGATCGCCAGTATATCTTTCGGGCGCTCGAGGTCTACTGGGCATATACTTTCCTATTTAACCGATTTATGGTTTTCCGCTCTTAGAACTACGGGGAGACTTTGCGTGGTGGTGGCGCTTACATATCCAAAGCTTTGACCGGGTTTGGCACGCGTCACTGCTCGTCCAAGCTCCCCTCTTTGGGTTTCCCTCTTCTCTTGTGCTTACTTATGTCTAGGCTTCATTTCAAGTCGCTCAATATCGGCCGTGGTTGATGGAGCGACTTCTTCTCTTTCTGTCAATGGTGTTCCTCAGGGTTCTTCTTATCTCCTTACTTTATTCCTACTTTTCATTAATATCTTCTCACCTGCACATTTAATCTATCCACTCATATGCCGACGTGATCGACCCTTCATTCTTCAACTCATTTCAATCTGCTCCCTCTTTACTTCTAGCAATTTGCCTCTCGTTCTCAAATCTGCGATTCGTATTCTCGCCTGATCTGGATAGAATTCCGAATTGGGGTCGTCTCAACCTTGTGAAATTTAATTCTTTAAAAACTCAACTTCTTACAAATCTCCCTCTCTAAAACACCGTCTAACTTCTATCTCTTTCGACGGTTTCTCTCGTCTCTCCTGTTGACAATATAAACATCCTTGGCTCTAACATAAAAAAAAATTCCTTGGAAACCTCACATCACAAACGCGGTTGCTAGGGCGGCCTCAAAAGAACTGGGAGTTCTGTTCTAGACTGCGAGACTATTTTCCTCTTCTCAGTACTCCAGCTATACATGGTCTCATCCGCCCTTGTATGGAATACTGTTCTCAGGGGGGGGCCTGGTTTCACCCGGCTTTTGGACAGGGTCGCAGTCAAAAGCCAAAAAGGCTTATAAACTGTCTCTGCACTTTCGGACTCACTTGACCCTCTATTCTCTGCCGCGAGATGTTGTGCTTTACTCTTTCTATAGGGCAATCGTAGCGGAGGTGTTCGAGGGAAATTACAACTCGCGTACCACCACTTTTACGTCGCCCTCGTAAAGCACAGGGGTGCTGTGTCTGCTCACGAGTTCTGTGTAGATTGATATTGTAACTCCAGGCTAGTTTTCGCTGCGGTGCTCCTTCTTTCCTGCCACCTCTGTCTGTGGAATCCTCCATCTTCTGTGTTTCCTGCTGAATTTAATCTCCCTCCCTTTAAAGCCTGCGTCTGTCTTCATCTGCGTAATTTGCGCGAGAGGGTATGAAATTTTGGCGTGAAACACCTTTTGGTGAAAGGCTCTTGCTATCCGGTGAGTGGTGGTAGACAAACTATAAAAAACAAAAAACAAAAACAAAAAACTGATTAGTCTGTGATATGTATTATAAATTATTAGCCTATATTATTAATTTTATTATTATATTATATTATATTAGATTAATATTATTATATAATCATTTATTTTATTATTTATTATTATTATTATTATTATTATTATTATTATATTATTAATTATTATTATTATTTATTATTATTTATTATTGAAAATAATGAATTTAAAATTGAAATTGTAATGTTAGTTGTAATTATAGTTAAAATGTTAATTATGGTTATAATTATTATTACTGAAATTATTATTTTTATTATATATAATGTATGTATGTATTTATTATATATATATATATATATATATATATATATATATAATATATATATATATACGTATACTAATATATATATATATATATATATATATATTATATATAATAATATATATATATCATTATTAATATATATATATATATATATATATATATATAATATATATATATATATAATATATATATATTATATATATATTATATATATATTATAAAACTGATAATATATAGATATATGTACTATATATATATATATATATATATATATATATATATATGTATGCATATATGTTTGCATATGTGTATGTGTATGTATGCATGTATATGTATGTGTATATATGTGCGCATATGTTATTAATATTATTATTGCTATTAAAATTCTTCTTCTTCTTCTTCTTCTTCTTCTTCTTCTTCTTCTTCTTCTTCTTCTTCTTCTTCTTCTTCTTCTTCTTCTTTTTTTTCTTTATTTCTTCTTCTTCTTCTTCTTCTTCTTCTTCTCTTCTTCTTTCTTCTTCTTCTTCTTCTTCTTCTTCTTCTTCTTCTTCTTCTTCTTCTTCTTCTTCTTCTTCTTCTTCTTCTTCTTCTTCTTCTTCTTCTTCTTCTTCTTCTTCTTCTATGTTTTTTTTTAAAGAGATACAATTCATGGGTATAATA
>JABUQX010060327.1:0-5000 GCA_015478945.1 Trachelipus rathkii | reverse complement strand
TTATATATACATATAAGTGTTCTGTGTGACATTAAATTATACGTTATGTGGCGATGTATAGTGTGGTTGTTTTTTGTGTGTTTGCGCTGTGTAGTGTGTGGTGTGTGTGTGCATTGATCGCAATGTGTGATAAAGAAAAAAAATACTGTGGATAGTCTTGTTGCTGTTAGAGTTAGAGATTGTAGTTTATCACAAGTGTGTTCATTTGGTAGTTAAGTGTTATTTGTGTGTGTAGTCCGTTTGTAGATGTTAATGGGATAACCGAGATAAGTCGATTGAAGTAGAAATAGACACTATGTATATATATAAATAGATATATAAAAGATAATAATAAAAAAAAAAATAGAGAATAATGAAATATCATTTACATATATAAAATAAATAAAATTATTTGAAAGAATCTAAAAATATATAAAATACACATTAATTGTTATAAATATACAGACTTGTTACTGAACCAGGAAAGCTTTGTTAAAATATGAGTTAGAAGCAGTTTATAAAAATGTAAAAATAATGAGTTAAAGCGTAAAGCTAGTTATAACAAAAGATACTAATCCCCTTGTTGCATTGTAACAACCTCTATTGATTTACTGATTTCTGCTTTTCAGGTATGTCATTAATGTTGAATAATGTATATGAGTTAAACAGTTAAAACATATTTGAAGTTAAGATAGTTAAAATATATGAGTCCAAGCTTAGTTATAAATAGCAGTAAAACATATGAGTTTAAACGCAGTAAAAACATATGGTTTAAGCGCGTAAAACAGTTAACAGATGCAGTGAAAGCTGTAATAGCAGTTAAAACAAAAGCATACTAATCCCCCTTGTTGCCAGGTAACACCTCTATTGATTTACTGAGATTTTACGCTTTAAGGTATGTAATGTTGAAATAAATATATGAAGTTAAAGCAGTAAAACATATGAGCTTAAAGCAGTAAACATATGAGTAAAGCAGTAGTTAAAGCAGAAAACATATGAGTTAAAGCAGTAGAACAGTAAAACAAAAGCATACTTATCCCCTTTGTTGCTATGTAAACCTCTATTGAGTGTATCTTGACTTTTACTGCTTTAGTCTGATAACAGTATATGTTTGTTAATACAAAATTTTCGTACAATGTTAGTAAAATAAAATGATTATATATCAGCCACTTTGGCTTTCGTGTCAGCAGAATATTTATAATGTTATTAAAATTAAGAGAAAGTAGTATAGCAAATGTAATTACAATAGCATTAAATTAATGGTCTAATTATCTAATAATTAAGATTAATTCAAACAGTAAAACAAACCTTACTAATTCCCTCTGTTGCTAGGCAATCGGGCTATTGATTTACTGTTTTACAGCTTTAAGTTATGTAATGTAAAGTTTTTAATAAAAAAATGGTTATTGTGAAGTAAAATGAAGGACTCATAGTATATTGAAAAGAAATTTTAATAGTTATACTGTTTATCTACAAAGCTATTACATCCGTGTGAAAAACAGTTCCAAAATTACCTACTCTGATATTATCGCGAAAGTTTTTATAAAAATGTTGAGTATCGAACATAAACAAAACATGTATAAATCATAGGAAGTCATTTATTGTCTCTTATTCGCGCAATATTTTGGTTTACGTTAAAATTATAAGCATGCTAAATATTAAAAAACTTGTTACGCACGACGGCGGAGGGTACGCTTGTTAGCAAAAAATCGCTCAAGAGGGTAACCATTTGCATGGCCTGTCAGGGGCGCACGCGGACGACCATGAGAACGCGGGTTGTCGCACGGTCCGCGTGTGCTTGGGTTGTGCTCGCTTTGCGGTGTTGATTTGGTCGATGCTGCACCCTGGTAGGCAGCTTATATTAACTAGGGGAAGACATTAATTTAACTCTTGTTCTATGATGTGTGGTTAAGAAAAGCTATATAAGTTGTTAGAATGATGTCACTCAAGATGAGACAAAGATGAGCCATAGCAAAGTTGAGCATCCAGAGTCTGGTCCCTTCAATAATGTGGTTGTGTACTCGCAGTGTAAGTGTATCGTTAGTACTAAATGGATGTACATTTTTCATAGAAAAAATGAATAAGAATGATCTAAAATTAAAAACAAAAATTAATAAGTGTAAGTGTCGTATGGGTGAGTAGTAAGTTGATTAAAGGTATAAAGTGATATGACACTTGCGCTAGTGTAATGTGTCTAATGAGAGTCTCATCGAGAAAAACTTAAATAAGTTAAAATATAAAGAATGTAATATGTGGATAAATTGTAAAGTGAAATAGTGAACAAAGTTAAATAAGTGTAGTTAAAGTGTCTATGGAGGTGTAAGTGCTTTAACAGTGTCTAGTGTGTATGCATGAGATGTAAGTGCCTATTGGTAGTGTACAGTGCGTATAAGTGTCCTATGGCGAGTGTAGGTGGGTGTGAAACTCGCTCTAAGGAACCATGCTGTGTTAAGCGTAAGTGTAAAGTGTGTATAGTGCCTATGGCTTGGGTTCAGATGTGTGTGGTGTGTTCCTGGAAAAATTTATTCTGCAAATGCAGTGAATGTAAGTGTCTTACCGATGATAGGTATGTGTGTATGTGTTCGTTGTAGGTGAGTTTAAAAGTACGTTGATTTCTGTGTGTTCGGCCCCGAGATGTGTGTGTGTGCTGGATTGTGTGTGTTGTGTTCGATGTGGCGAAGCGTAAGGTTAAGGACCTTTGTGTGGTAGACACAGAATTTCTGTGGTGTGTTTTTAGCGTCTGTAGTGTGTAGTGTGTTGGTGGTGTTGGTGAAGTAATATTTATATTATATTATGTATATAAATATATATATTTATATATTATTTTAAGTATTATATATATATTATATATATAATAGGTATTAATTAATACTAGATTTATAATATATATATATGCTATATATCTATCGATATATATTCTGGTTAGTCCGCTCCCTCATTCATTCATTCATATATTATAATTATCTATTATATAATAATTATTTATATATATATTATAATTTATATATACATGTGAAACATTTTATAATTTTCCATTTAAATTATTTTTCAAATCTATATCCTCACCCTCTCCAATCCGTGTAATCAGTTTCGTTTTATTTCCTGATAAATTAATACTCTTAATACATATATAAGTTGATAACGTTCGCTAGTTTATAATGATTATACCATAGTAATAACGATAATATACTCGGAATGAATATCTATATAATATTAATCGAGGTATACCGGTGTTTCCTCTACGGCGTCACTATAATAAAATGACAGTTTTTTACTTATATAATTATTATTATTTTGACTAAGTCAAATTGGTGGATGTAGTTACACCAAATTGACAAGCCCTAGGATACTTTGTAGAATTTGATGAGCATGTTTTGGTAGTTGGGATGACGGGATCACTCCTCGTGCAGGCCCATGTGCTTTTTAGTGTCTTCATTTACCATTATAATCGTCTAATCATGTCTTAATGTCTTAATCTGAACTGATATTAGATTATACAGGGCTATAATATGAATGATATACGTATTAGTAGTATATTATATAAGTCCGTATAAGTACTAGTATTAATATTAATTAATTATTAATATTATAGTGATAATTTGCTTCATTTATCATTTTTATAATTGAATTTTATATAGTTATGATTCTCAAATAAGAAAAAATTTACAATTTTTGCCGCCTTTAAAAGTGCCGATGTCACTTTTTCGGTTTGCATTCATTAAACCTATTTATATATTTTATATGATATCTTAATATATAATAACTGAGTATTCCAGTATTGATAAAACGTGACACTATTGTGAAATTAATCATATTATGACTATTGAACGTAATCGTTAGCTAAAGCTTAGCAAAAAATTTTAATAACTTATAAACGCGTAGAGTCATTTATTTTGAGTACTTTTATCGAAAATCAGTACATCTATATACGGCCACGCCATTTTATACTATAGTCTCATAAGTGCGATTTTTTGTACTAAACACTTTTGAAATATTTACGTATATAAATATTAAAGTACCCTCCTACGTGATTCTACTCGGTGAGTTATATGCACTAGTAGATAAAATAACGTTTACTATCATCTATACTTATATCGAGATATAGTTGGTGCTCAAAATAAATTTTTCCTTTACGCGATTATTCAGTAGAAACCAAAAAAAAAAAATTAACTTACGGAATCTAAGTTTGTAAACAATCGAGAATTAAATATATCATATATATATTAACATATTGGATATTTTAATTTTTACTTTCGTTATTATATTTTTGAATTTAAACTTAATTATATAATTATTGAAAATAGAACATATATTAACTATTAATTCATTCATATTATTATCATTTTTTTTTTTTTTCGGATTGCAAGTCTGTCTCCCTTAAATTCCATTTTATCTTCAGATAAATATTTTTTGGATTTGTTATCTAACATTAATAAAAAAAATAAGATTAATAAAAATATTAAATTGCATCAAAAGCTCCTAATTTTAATACCTTCTGGTATAAACGTTGATGATTCGTGTTCAGTTAGATTTTTGTTATATGATTTTTTGTTATAGTTACATTATTTTTGTTTAGGTTAAGGCTAGATGGTTATATTATTTCATTTGAAAAACTGAAATTTAGATAAAAAGACTTAAAATTAAAATAAAATAAATAATCTAAATAATAATAATATTAATAAGTACATTATATCATTCATAAATAAAATAAAAACTCGCCATTGCGAGAGTAAAATCGAAAATAAATTTATATTATTTGACTACAACATTCATCCTCGAGAAAAGGTAAAAAGTTATACGTTATTTATTATGCCCCACGTAATCAGAAGCGTAATTGGTAAGACCTTTAATAGATATATTTCAATTTACTATATCATAGATATATATATTTATTAATGTAAAGAATGTAAATTCAAAGGGTATTATTTGGACATTATAATGTTTATATATATTATCTATATGTTCTTAAATTTTACCTATATTTAAAAACATAAATTATTATATCCAATGAACTGTAATTC
>JABUQX010060326.1:17500-26903 GCA_015478945.1 Trachelipus rathkii | reverse complement strand
GAGAGGAAGAGAGAGAGATGAGAGAGTCGAGAGAGAGACGAAGGAGAGAAGGAAGAGAAGAGAGACGAGAGAGAGAGAGAGAGCGACGTAGGAGAGAGAGAGAGAGATTCAGCTTCTATGTACAAAGAAGTTAATTTATTCTAATGGCTAATATAGGATATATAATATAATATATATATATAATTATATATATATATATATATATATATATAATATATTATAATAATATATAATATATATATATATATATATATAATATATATATATATAATATTAGTCCTATTCTGTTGTACGACTCCGTCAGTTTTTGATTTTTTTTTTGTTTTTTTTCTTTAATATATTGCTAGTTTATGATACTAACAATGAATTTCAACTAGTGGTAAGGACATGATTCAAAAGTTCGGAAATATTTTAAATAATTTTTTAAAAATCAATTTATGTTAAATATTTGTTTTTCAAAAATGGAATATCTCGAAAAGTACGGCACTTACAGAAACCAATTACATATTTGAATCAGCGTATAAAGCTATTAAAATGTAAATAAAAAAAAAAATTATATATTAAGGGGCTCGAGCGACGGGGGACAGAGGGGGGGACGTTTTTCCATACCCGGAGGGGGAGGGGCGGAGGAACCCCCGCGACACCAAATACCATAAGGAGCGGGGGTTCCGGAGTTACCCTCCCCGGTAGGGGGGAAATTAGTCCTTACCCTTCGTTCCCCGGGAAGGCCGAGAGACCCCGACTCCTGCCATCTTTGGTTGTTTACCCTTGGGTATCCCTTTAGTTTAAAAAAAAAACCAAAAAAATACTCTCACTCACACACTCACACTCTCTCTCTTTAAAAAATTATTTACAATATTTTGAACTTTTGAAATCATGTCGTTACCACTTAAATTCATTTGTTAGTATTATATACTAGCAATATATTAAAAAAAAAAACAAAAAAAAAATAAAACTGACAGAGTCGATAAAATTGAAAAGGTCTATATTTTTGAATCATGTTCGTTACCACTGAAATTGATTGTTTAGGTCATATACTAGAAAATAATTAAAAAAATTCAAAAACGACGGAGTCGTAAAACAGATAGGTCCTATTATATATATATATATATATATATATATAATATATATATATATATATTATATATATATATATATTATAATATATATATATATATAATATTATATATATTATAATATAACTATTATATAGTATATATATATAATATATATATAAATAATATATATATATATATATATATATATATATATATATATATATATATATATATATATATATATACATAAGAGACTGTTAAATCATAAATAAAAATATGAGATTGCAAATTTAATTAAATGGGTCATAGACTCATAGTCAAGAACACGTGATGAATTTAAAATGGAGGTAAATTATAACTCAGGTCTTGAGAATACATAAACAGAGGATTAATATTAAAGGAATATGAACTTTAGCCTTAATCTGGAAGATGGGAGCGAAAAATAGAAAAGTTCTTATTGTGAATAATAGTCAGGGTAGTCCGGTCAATGAACAGGTGATAAATAGAAGTTGAGGGGTGAAGAGAGGACATAACTAGCAAGCTTGGGGAGGGTTCTTTGACATAAAAAGAAACGACCTATACGTAGTTAGTTCAGCACCACTCAACTATAGTGATGGTTGCTGCGATACGAAGAGGTTCATTTCCCTAGTGTATACTTGATGGTACAAAACACTGACCCTCTGCTATCAGTCTCTCAGGTCTCATGCCAACATAACTTAATTGAAACTCTTAATATATGTGAGGAGGGAAATCAGTTGGGAGAATGTGGTTCTGTTTTAAGGCAGACGGGAGATATGTGGAGCTGGTTTAGAGATCGACTGATATATGGGGCTGTTTTATATGACGGAGTTCAATTTAGGATTAAGATCTTGAAATTGTAAATGCGATGATCATTAGTTGCACGGCACAAATTGAAGGATTAAAGGGGAATGTATGATAAAGCGAGCTAATTAGGAAAAGCTATAGAAGCACCTATAGCCCTCTCCCGATATAGAGCCGCTGAAGTAAATTGACAAGGAGGTAATGTGGGCTATAGAATTTGGATAAAATGTGATCTTCAGTAACGCTGGGTGGTTTAGAATCTTCAAGAATTTAGATAACTTTAAACAGAATCTTGGAGAGGAAAACAGTCAAAGGGGATCTTCTTAGCTATTTATTTATGATTCACATGAAGCGTTTAAGAGACTTGGCAAGAGTAAACTTATCGCTTATTTTTAGAATGTGATCATTCCTTTTAGTAGCACATGCTCAATAGGTTAAAAGAGAGTTCATTCAGTCTTGTTTAACCCACACCATCGATTCTTCGTTCTTGAATTTTCACTCTTGAAAAAGAATATTTAAAATTAAAATGGATAAACAACAGAGTTAGGTAAGTCTTCAACACAATCTCGAGATAATGAGAACAGAAATAGTTATAAACTATTGGGTGATACCATCTCATTTCGTGAGTTTTTTGTCGACCAGCAGCTAATAACGATCTAAGGTAATTACCACTCTGCTGAAAACCCATAACTATATCACTTTCAAGGAAATGAAGACCTCATTCTAATCAAACCTCAACTTTTACTTGAAGAGTAAAAATCAACACTAGCATTCGTCTTTCTTTTATCAATTGTAATGAAGCTCATCCCCACTATCACCAATCATCTTGAACATAAAACCATTATTATATATACTTTTCACATTTTGGTGATTTTCTTAGGAATTTTATCCTTTAAATTCGATAACTGCTTTAGGTTTTCATCTGTGGTTTCACTCAGAATTATATAATATATGTATTACTGTTCCTAAGACCTGAGACAAGACATTACTCACAGCTCGTCAATATAAGACGTTCTTAGCATTTCGGTGTAACAAATTGATTGAACTTGTGCCTGTGCTTCCTCGACTTTCCTTCGAATAATAACACTGGTTGACAAAATTTAACTTTTTGTCTGTTAAATGGATTAGACAGGCTGCTTCTTATGGTATTTTTTACATTGATTTCAAATATGTATACCAATTTTGTGTCACTGGTAGGGCTATTTTGTAGAACTAGGTTATAAGTTATATAACTGTAATACATTATTATATTTTACTATATTTACTTACTTGTATTAATCTGAATAAAAATGTAGTTTTAATGATTTTCTTCTGTACTCTGGTTGAAGAACATCTTTTTAAGGTCTAAGCAATAATCGGCGAGCATATTTGGATTCAATTTTTCCTGAATGTTTGTTTCTACTACTGACATTTCTTGGTGGAAACGTTCAGAGTGTTCATTGCTTACATAGCCAAGATTTTCTGAAAAGAAGACGAAGTGTGAATCTAGAAAGTATGTTTTCAGACATGTTCAATTCCAGAGCTTTGTAATTTTCAAGAAGTTCTGAAGCTAATTGTCCATAGTTCTCAACTTTCAAATTCCCAAGAAATCTCACTACAACTTTTATAAAAGACTCCCATGCAGCTTCCTCAACAACATTTAAATTTTTTCCGAAAAAAGTGGATGGCTTAGTGGATAAAGCTCTCGGCTGCTGTTCACTCAGCGACGCGGAGTCCAGCGTTCGTATCCTGCTGAGGGAGAGTAAAATCTCCTGTGACTCATTTAATACTTAAATGAATGAGTCACAGAAGATTATACTCTTCGTCAGCGGGATTCGAACGTTGGACTCCGCGTTGCTGAGTTAACAACAACCGGATGCTCTAACCACTAGGCCATCCACGTCCCCAAAAAAGAACGCTTCAAACGTAGTTTTTAAAGCACCCGGTTTTCTCATCCCATAAATGCTGAGTACTCAAAGGCCTGGCCCCCATTTTAAATGAATGAGTCACAGAAGATTTTACTCTTCGTCAGCGGGATTCGAACGTTGGACTCCGCGTCTTTCACGAGCTTCCGTAGTTATGGGCCATCAAATATGCCCTCTTTTATTTTTGAGTCATTGGTCCTCGGGAATTTATTCTTCATAAACAGAAAGCCTTGATAATGTTTATCCATTGCCTTGACAGAATATTTAATTAAGTCAAGTTTGATATGCAAGGGAGGGAGATATACTTTCTCAGGGTTTACAAGTAGTTGAGAAATTACTTGCTTCTTCCCGGGTATCAGATCTCACTGAGGCCAATGCTTCTCGACAAAATTAATTTTTTAGTCCCTGCTATCCCACTCGCAAAAAGAGTAGCAGAACTTTGTATTTCCTAAGAGGAGACCTAATAAAAGTGCTATAACTTTTAAATCACCGCAGATATGCCAGGAATACTATTCATATTTTAACTTTGACAGCAAGACCTTTATGTTGTAACATGACTCTTTCATATGGGCTGCGTTGGCAAGAGGAATTGATGGTTTCTCATTTCCAATATGAAGAAGCACGGCTTTTAAACTAATATTTGAAGAGTCTGTAAACAGACTCTATTCATTAAGAAGTCATGAGGGTGTCCTAACTAATTCGGCAACGAGTTAACATTAGTACAGTACATTAGATCACCCTCTGAGGAGAATATGTGGTGAACGTTCTGTTGCCTCCGACGATGCGTAGAAATCCTAGTTCCTTTCTCAAGGAGATTCCAGCCCTTTCTTTAGTCTTGATGCGAATAATTCTACCTGAACCTTTGACAAGTTCAGATTTTGAACTAGATTGTTAAGTTCAGCCTGATTAATTCTATGGGGGGCTGTAGACATTCCGCCATAATCTTCATTATCATTCTTTGTGGACTTAATTGTAAATCTGCATCACTAGATTCTCCTAAATTTAAACTCCAATCTTTAGGTGGCATTGGGACTGAAAGCTCTTCACTGTGTGGAACAGGCCTAATAGCTGAAGGGAGGTCAGGATATTTAACACTTTTTTTATATATATTTTTTTTGCTTGTTATTCGTAATACTAAAATAGCAGTCCGTGGAGTAGTATCTTGGTTTACTCCATACAATAGGAATAGCAAATGGCATATGGCGGGATTTCCCGTTAAGCCAGCAGATTAGCAGTTACACAATTAAGATGTATAGCAAATATGGGAGGACCATGCTTTGTTTTGGTCTCTGATTTTACATCCAAAATAAAGTTCATATGCCTTTTCAATCAAGGGAGTAATGTTCCTTCTTTGGGACTTCAAAGTTAGCTCACCACAAACATAACAGAAATTGTTTGGATGATTTTCACATTTTCGCGGCATGTTAAAGAAGCTATTTTTACGAAAATTAACACTTGAATAATATATATATATATATATATATATATATATATATATATATATATATATATATATATATATATACTATATATATTATATATATATATATATATATTATATATATATATACTTATATATATATATATATATATATTATATATATATATATATATATATATATATATATATATAATATATATATATATATAATATATAAATATATATATATATATATATATCACAACACTACACTATATTGTGAACAAACTTCATAAGTAACAGCTCACTCAAAACGCAGAGTTAAGCTGAAGCAAATTGCTCACGCGTCCAGCAATTTGCTTCAGCTTAACTCTGCGTTAAGTGCGATAGCCGTGTTCTAACACCTTTTCGATATCTTTATTTCAAGCTACATTTTGACGCATTTTGCAGACTGTCATATTTTAGGTCTTACCCCACAAAAATTGACGAGTGACATCAAAGAAGACATTTTTCTACCTACAAAGTTGGCTTATATTCCAAAATTTCATGTTTTACATAATTATGTAGATTTACAAAAAAAATTTGCCCGTTAGGCACTTTTTATGGCTATATTCGGCTTTAGCGTAACAAAATACATGAGAAACAGCGCCATATCTGAGGTGATGTTCCTTTCCAGAGGTGTACATTTAATTTCGTTACCTACTTGTACTATTATTATTATTATTATTATTATTATTATTATTATTATTATTATTATTATTATTATTATTATGAATGATTTAGTAATGTATTTATTTATCTATTTGCAGGATAAAATGTAATAGCAATTTTATGCTCAATAAAGCCTAAAGTCATGTCAGTTTTAGATCCTTTTAAAGTTAAAAATAAGGGCTTATATTACAATTTATTGAGCATAATTCTTTTATTCTTGGACGTTTGATACTATAAACAAAATGGAACGTGGACTTCGGCCGGACAGACTCGAAATACATCCCTCATCTCCTGAGGCTCCGAAGATTTTTAAGCATTGGCTGTACATTTTTGAGAGGTATAAAGAAAGCATCGCTTCTGATTCCGAAAGTTGTAATTTGGGACTTTTAGCTAATTCCTTATCATCTGACAATTTTGAGGTTGTATCTGATTGCTCTCGTTACAGTGATGCTATTAAGAAATTGAAGGATTTGTTTATCAAAACCCCGAATGAAGTTGTGGCCCGCCATAAATTGTATACCCGTCATCAGAAGAGTGATGAAACTATTGATGATTATGTAAGAGTATTGTATTCACTCAGCATTGATTGTAACTATAGGTCTGTCTCTGCTGAGGAACATAGAAGTCAAAGTATTAGGGACGCTTTTATAGCTGGATTGTCCTCTAGTCTTATTAGGACTAGACTTTTGGAAAATAAGAATTTATCTCTTGATAACGCTGTGGAGCAGGCTAGAGCTCTGGAAATTGCTGGTAAAGATTCCCAGAGTTATCTCTCTAAAATAGCTTTGGCTCATGTTAAAACAGCTGATCTACCTGTCTCTTCTAACAAATTTTCTGAAGCTGGAATAGTCGATTCTGACGAAGGCCCTGCAGCTTCTGGAATGTCCCATGACATTGGAGCTGCAGCGAGACCTTGGAAATGTTTCTTTTGTGGGTCCTCCAAAATTCATTCAAGGCAGAAGTGTTCTGCTAGGGATGCCATATGTCATAAGTGTAAAATTAAGGGACACTTTTCATCGGTATGTCGTAGACCTAAGAGTGAAATATTTGCAAATCCTGGAACATCAGCAAGTGTTCGACTGCCTACACTGTTGACATTTAGAGTCTTCTTGTTCTTACTTGTAGGATTAAATTCTTCTTGTGTGCGAAAGTGATTAATTGACATTAATACTTATAATGCTCTGTTGGACAAAGGATCTGTGAACATTATTTTATTTCCATCATCGAGAAAAATAACAACACCCGCAACCCGTGGAACAAATGCCAAAAACCGATATGAGTTTGAGTAACACCTACCACTCTTCTTTCCTACTTACAACGCCCGGGCTAACAGGCATAATACTGTCATGAATCTGGTGTTTCATCTTCTTCTTCTTTCCCCTTCATCTCTTTTTAAATACTATCTTCTTCTTTCTCTCTTACTCTCTTCTTTTTCTTTCCCTTTCTTCTTTCCTTTCGTCCTTATTCTACTCTTTCTCTTCTTCTCTCTTCTTTCTTCTTCTTCTTCCTCTCTTCTTCTTATTTCTTCTTCTTTCTTCTTCTTCTTCTTCTTCTTCTTCTTCTTCTTCTTCTTCTTCTTCTTCTTCTTCTTCTTCTTCTTCTTCTTCTTCTTCTTCTTCTCTTCTTCTTCTCTTCTTTTTTTTCTTCTTCTTCTTCTTCTTCTTCTTCTTCTTCTTCTTCTTCTTCTTCTTCTTCTTCTCATTTAATATGTTTACTCTGGGCAAAAAAAAAAAAAAATTAAATCTATTACCTGGCAGGCATCAGTTCCTCCAACTCCAGCACATAACCTTTTCTTGTCGATAACAACAGACCTAAAAACAGCGTAGTTTTTTTTACAATCATCATTTGTACGAATAGGCAACATTGCTTCTTTCAGTACCGGCGAAGAAACATTATCTATAATTCGAGTGGAAAAACATTAGAAAAGTAAAGTAAGAAATTGAAGTTTACCTTACTCTAAAATGTTCAAATTTAATATATGAATGTAAATCTATATTATGTATAAAACCTGTTGTAATTTTCACAAAAAAATAATTTGGTGAAATGGTAAAGAAACTTACTGTAGGCAATCGATCCCCATCCGGCGACGAAACCGTTGATTCTAGCCAATGAATTGTTAACAAAGAAGTCATCTTGAGGCAAACAGATGGGTCTTATATTCTCTAGAAATAACAACACAAAAACAATAATAATAATAATAATAATAATAATAACAATAATAATAATAACAAATAATAACTAACATAATAATAATAATAATAATAATAATAATAATAATAATAATAATAATAATAATAATAATAATAATAATAATAATAATAATATAATATAATAATAATAATAATAATATATCATTATTATTATTATTATCATTATTATTATCATTATTATTATTATTATTATTATTATTATTATTATTATTATTATTATTATTATTATTATTATTATATTGTTTTTTTTTTTTTTATTGTTATTTTATTATCATTATTATTATTATTATTATTATTATTAAACTGTTTTTTTTTTTTTAATGCTAATAATTATGGAAAGCCATCAAGGCATTGTACAACATATAGCCCCATATATATAGTACGAGAAGGATGTAGATTTTTATTTTAGAATACATTTGCCCAAGCGAAATTATTTCATTTCTTACAAGAAACTGTATTCAGTACTTACTAAAAAAATTGATCTTGGTATTAAACTAAAAAACTGATCTCAGTACTTTAAACTAAAAACTGATCTTAGTACTTGCTTGAGAATTGATCTTAGCACTTAATAGAAAATTGAACTGTGTTTATCAGAAAACTGATCTAGGTACTAAACTAAAATATTTATCGCAGAACTTAATAAAAAGCAGATTTCAGTGCTTAACTTCAAAACCTGTACTTAACAAGAAAATTAATCTTAGTGCTTACAAGAAATCGAATATCAATACTCTTCAGTACTAAGCTAAAACATTTTTTTTCAGTTCTTACTAGAAAAAGATCTCAGTACTTACTTGAAAACTGATATCAGTTCTAAACTTAAAAATCTTATCTCAGTATTAAGCTAAAACATTTTCTCAGTTCTTACTAGAAAAAGATCTCAGTATTTTATTTGGAAACTGATATCAGTACTAAACTAAGCTAAAACATTTTTTTCAGTTCTTACTAGAAAAAGATCTCAGTACTTACTAGTTAAACTGAACGGGTCCTTCAACAGTAAGAATGGCAATATCATTACCAAAGTTTGAGTTGTCATAGTTTTCGTGCAAAACTCTTTTCGTAATCTTGTAATCATGATGCTCGACTTCATCTTCAATATCCAAATCGTGCTCACCCATTCGGACGATTTCTCTAAAGATGTCGAATATTTTATTAAAATAAATTAGGTCTAGATATTTTTATATTTTTAATTCGATAATTTAATTAAATACTTCAAATATAAATTTTTCAGTTTAGGTGACAAAATTGCTCACCTTTAATTCTAACTTGACTAAAAACTAA
>JABUQX010060324.1:30000-45000 GCA_015478945.1 Trachelipus rathkii | reverse complement strand
ACTCTCAAGCCTCAACGACGTTAGCCAAACAGCACCAAGCCATAGTTGAATCTTTACTAGGTGAAGCGCGACAACCTTTATCATCCTTTACCTTTACCTTTTACTCAAAAAGTGGAAGGCATTTGTTATGTTGATCTGACACTAAATTCGAGAGAATATAAGAATGTGAGGATGCTAATCATGCCTGGACTGTGCCAAGACATTATTCTAGGACTCCCTTTCTTGAAGAATCATAAATCTATTAGTTGGGGATTTGGGGGTCCTTTGCCTACAATGGAGTTTAGTTGTTTGACTTCCTTAAATATTGAACCACCTCGAATTTTTCAGAATCTAACACCTAATGTGAAGCCTATTGCTACTCCTTCTCGAAGATACAATTCATCTGATGTGAACTTCATTAAGTTGGAGATAGAGCTTTTATTAAAGGAAGAGATTATACGAATCTCCCTCGTAGTCCCTATGAGTCAAGTACTTTCACATCAAAACAATTCTGCTGAGTATTAATAGGTGGTATTGCTAAGCCATGTAGAGCCATTAATATCTTCAAATCTAATGCAACCTGATATTGGGCATGATCTATGCTTTATCCCCTCTCTCACAACATAGAAAACCCTGGTTGGCATTATATTTATAAAAGTATTTTGGTATGGAATTTTCGGCAATATTTATCAACGTCAGCATATCACTTGGGTTCCTTGCATCCAGATAATAAGAAATACACCTGTATTTGTGCCTAAGTTGCATGAATTTTAATAGGCTCACTATGACCCCAATGGTAAGCTGCTAAGCTTCCGGTAAGAGAAGTGATGGATTACTTTTGGCCACGCTGCTACTAAGTGACACTTTTGCCATTAGATTGACACCAAATCTGGCAAAACTGACAAAATTCATGACGTCACCCACTGTTATTTCGCTTAGCCAAAAGAGTGTGGTATGGTTCTCAATATGGAAAATCTAAGTTTTCTCAAACTTCTATATGTGTCTTAGGGTATGAAATTAGAGAGCATGAATTACGTCCTGACCCTGCTCGTTTAGATCCCATACGTACTTTACCATATCCTAGGGATAAAAAGTCATTGGATAGGATTCTTGGTTTGTTTGCTTATTATGCAAAAATGGATTCCCAAATTCCTCGGTACCTGCCCTAAGATATCATTCCCTGTGGTGAGGCTTAAGGTCAAGGCCTGACACCAAAACTTCGTCATTAATGTTGAGAAATGCATGATGAAGAAACCTTCAGGAATCACAGTAGAAACGGATGCATCTGATAGCTGTGTGGAGCAGTCCTGCAACAGGAAGGACGGCCAGTAGCTTTTTTTTCTCGCACTCTGAACTCCTCGGAGAAAAATCATTGTTCTCTTGAGAAGGAGTGCTATGCTATTGTTGAAGTTATTAGACAGTGGAGACATTTCCTGTTAGCTAGACCTTTTAAATTAATAACTGATCAGCGGTCGATATCGTACATGTTAAGTCAGAACCACAAAGGAAAAATCAAGAATGAAAAAATTATGCGATGGCGTACTGAAATCCAGTCATACAAATATGAGATTGTACATCGACCCGGGAAGTTAAATATTTGCTGACGATGCAATGAGTAGAGCTTTTTGTTCTGCTGCTTCTGTATCTGATTTAATTGAACTACACAGGGGTTTATGTCACCCTGGTGTTGTAAGAATGTCACATTTTATAAGGAGTCGCAACTTACCCTACTCCTTGGATGAAATTAAACGTATTGTATATGATGTATGTGCTGGATTGAAACCGCAGTTCTTCAGACCGAAGCCTACCACTCTTATTCAGGCTATGAATCCTATGGATTGATTGAGTATAGACTTTAAAGGACCATTAATCTCTCAATCTCTCAATAAATATTTATTCATTGCGGTGGACGAGTATTCGCGTTATCCCTTTGCAATTTCTTGTCGAGATACTTCTGCCAATACAGTAATTTCTTGTTTAGCTCAAATATTCACCCTAACTGGCATGCCTGCTTACGTGCACTCGGATCGTGGTTCTAGCTTTATGTCTTTTGCTGTGAAGCAGTTTCTTTTTGAGAGGGGTATAGCCTCCAGCCTACCATCCAACTGGAAATGCTCAATGTGAAAGATATGTGGGAGTGGTTTGGAAATCCATTTCTTTGGCTTTGGCTTCTAAAAAATTGCCTGGCACCTGTTGGGAATCAGTTCTTCCTGATGCCCTCCATTCCATTCGATCTCTTTTGTGTACTGCCACAAATTGCACCCCTCATGAGCGTTTCTTTAAATTCCCTCGTCGTAGTACGACAGGAATCAGTTTACCTAGTTGGCTTACTTCCCAAAGCTTGGTATATTTACGTAAATATATTAGAAACAAGGATGATCCATTAGTTGAACAGGTGAAACTATTAGAGGTTACTCCTACATATGCTCATGTACGATTCGACAATGGAAGGGAGGATACAGTTTCCATTAAGGACCTCTCCCCTTGTCCTAAGGTAATTATTTCTCCTGATGAAAATGCGTCTGAGCCTCATACTGTTGTTGCTGATGATTCACCTCTTCTGCCCGATGATATTGACAGTGGACGTGAGCGGGTTGAATCTAATGATGCAGGTGAACGGCATGCAGACATTTCAAATGAACCTGAGATGGGCACCAAGACTTTATCCACCCCTGATGAAGACCCATTAGTATTACGAAGGTCTACTCGTGATCGAAGACCAGTGGATCGACTAAATTTGTAAAGTTATAGAATTTTGATTAAACTATTATGTTCTGTTTTGTTTTTGTGATATCACATTGTTTGTATTCAGAATTCATAAAGTTAGTTATAGAATTTTTGTTTAAAAGATTTTATTCAGTTTTCTGAAATCACATTGTTTGTATTCAAATTTCATAAGCTTTTTACCATTGCTTAAATCCCTCGAAGGAGATACTAAAAACATTGTCATTATATTATTATTATTATTATTATTATTATTATTATTATTAATATTATTATTATTATTATTATTATTATGAATGATTTAGTAAATAATTGTTTATCTATTTGCAGTACAAAATGCAATAGCAATTCTTTTATTCAACAGCCCAAAGTCATGTTTCCAAGCATAGATCCCTATGTATCAAGCAGCGTATGACTCTTAACCTTGAGAAATCATCAATTTATGACTTTGAAAATGACAATTTGTAATTTATGCCTTCAATGGTCTCAGTTATTTTAATAGGCAAGAAATATTTTTGTTCACCTTCATGTGTATTGCCAGCATTCAATTTTGGTAATATGAAACTAAAAACCTGATAACCTTTTTATTATTTAGTGATCATGCAGAAATGTAATAAGTATATGCTAAAGAAGACAATACCTTTTTGTTAAAATAAATTTTTAGATAACTAAATTGTTTAAAATGAAAATTTAAATTTTTCAAAGTTTCCCATGCAGCGCAAAACCCTGAGTTTACAAACATTTATCTAAACAAAAAATAAAACCTATTTAGTAGTAGTATATGATCTAAAAGTTTCGTATTGATTGAACAAAATAAAAACATGATTTTTTCAAAAAAGTACTAACTGGTGGCATGTACCTTTTTAATATTTACCTGATTGTAAATGAAATCACGATCTTGTGTACCTTCACAAGTTTATAAGATATATTTTTTATTTAGATTAATATTTAAGAGCCCAAATAGTTTCTCTTCACTTTAAATTTATCTTTTTAAAACTTTGGAAATTTTTCCCATGGAGCGACAAATCGGTTGGGTATACAAAAATTTTCAAAGCAAAATGTTCACTCTCAATAAGAGATGTCTGTACTTCAAACGAATTCACAAAATGTTAATAATAAGTTTCTTTATGATTTTTTATTTAGTTGTTTAATTTTTTTTAATGATTTGTGTCACAAATATTTATTATTCATCTGATAAGAATAAAATTCTTTATGGCCTTATAATTTACCATATGCATGATCTTTTGAATGATAAAATTTCTACGCCCAATAAGTTTGCTCACACTCTGTATAAGATTTTAAAAATTTATAAGTTTTCCCATGAACAGCGGTAAAAAGCGTTTGTATGTATAAAATTTTATCTTAACAATATAAGTATCCTTCTAATTATATGATGATCTGAGTAAAGTCTATTAATTTATATATACATATATAGTGTAAGGATATTACTTTTCTTTTAATAAAAAAAAGAAAAAGAAAATTCAAGAATATTAAGAACAACATTTTTACTTGTTCATCTGATTAGAATTAAATTTTTTACAACTTGTAAAAAATAAAATTTTAAGTGATTTTTTCATTTTATATAAATTTGTTAAATACCCAACTACTTCTGGCAACCTGGTCAGTTCAACTCTTTAATTATTTAATAAAACCTTTTTCACACTGAGCTGCATCTGTGTATAACAAAAAATCCAACACTATTTTATATTTTTTCTTTTTGTTTTCTAATTTTCGATTTCTTGAAACTTGATGTATGATTCATGCAAATATAAAAACATTTGGCATATTTCATAAAACTTTTTAAATTTTATGGGGAAAAAAATGTTGAGATTTAGCAAAAATCAAAATAAAATTTTTTTCTATATATTGCTACTATTTGTGAGTTATTTCATAAAACATATGCCTATGGCAAGTATTTAAGTGAAATCCGCTAGATTATGAATATAACAGAAATTAATTGTTATAAAATTTTAATTAAAAATTTGTTAATAGTCTTCAAATCGATGACTTGAAAAGTAAAAGTACACAAATTTAAAAAATATTTGTGATGGGAGGCTATCAAAACAAACATTGTCGAGAAATCTTTCCTCTTTCGAATGGAATCATAATTTTATCCCAACCTTCAAAAGTTAGGTAACCCTACGCGCAACGTCCCTAAAGTTAAAAATAAGGGCCTATATTACAATATATATATATATATATATATATATAGTATATATATAGAGTTTAAACATCTATAAATATATATATATAAAGATCTGATATATTATATATATATATATATATATATCTATAGATATATATAAATATATATATATATATATATATTATTATATATATATATATATATATATATATATATATATATATATAGGGAATATTCAAAATTTTCAACAATTAAAGTTTATAAAAAGATAAATTTCTTTTACTAATTTTATGCAAAACAACATATAAAGGGAAATTTTAAGCTTACCTACGCTAAGATATTGCGTTCTTTCATTGTTGTCCGAAAAACAAGAATTAATTTTAATTTTTAGGCACCGGTGTTGCTGGAAGCCCGCGGGCGGTCTTGCATGGGGGGTAACGTGTATCTCACCCTACGGTATTCGTTAATTAAAAAGCCGATGTCAACATTCACCTATAAGCTTACGCAGATGGCACTCAAAATCAAATCAAATAAATTAGTTCAGTTAAAGTGAACTAACGGTTAACTAACTGTTCTCAAATATACACTAGTGGATACTGCCGTCACAAAGAATACTCCAAAGCGCAAACCATAACAACATTTTGGTAGTATATTATTGTAGAAATAATAGGATATACCAAACTTAGTTTTAATAATAAATATGTATATTTTTCTGCACTCACAACGCTTATTAGGCTTACTTCTTATATTTTTCAATTAACAAAAGAAGCAAAACAGCAATTAACTATGTTAACAGACTCCATTGAATCAAATAGTCATCGTTAGTCTTTGCTTTTCAAAGGAACCAATAAGAAAATATAATAAGATACAAAAACATGTTAAACACACAAATTGTGGATAGTAACTATGTAAGAATAAAAAACATATTTTGCGTGATTTGAAATATTTATAAAAATTTTTTGAAAAAGTTTATCCGTTATCGAAATCGAATCTAAAAACTATTTAAAACTGATAAGAAAATATTTTATAAACTCGTAAATGTCGATGTGTAGGGGAAAATTTTTTAAATCTGTTAATGTTAATTACAAATGCAATCGTTATAGTCCGTTACTTTTTTCTGAATACCGCGCCAGCTAAACGTTATCGAAAAATACTGTTAATTAACGGATTAACTTTTCAACACGTTAATGCCCACCTTTATTATAAAAAGTAGTATATAAGATATATGCATATAGAGTAAAAGATATATATATATATATATATATATATATATATATATATATATATATATATATATATATATATATATATATATATATATATATATATATTATTTATATATATAGATATAAAAAAAAATAATCCAATAGTCGAAACCAAATCATCAAGGCGTACAATAAACTGGGCACCCGCCACTCTCTTCCATTCTTCATCAGTCTAATACCTTCTCCTGCCTCTAATTCTTTCGTCACTCCATCCATATACAAATTAAATAGCCAAGGAGACATAAAACATCCCTGCCTCACTCCACTATTAATATTAAAACCATTCACTTTCAACTCCATTTATTCTTACACACGCTTCGCTATTGACATACATACTCTTGATTTCATTCAGAAACCTGCCACCAACACAAAATATCACTAACACATGCCACATACATTCCCTATTAGTTCTGTCAAACACCTGTTGCAAGTCCATAAAAACCTTAATACAATTTATTTTTCTCATTTTCTTATTCATTTGTTTCAATGTGAAGTTTTGATCTAAGCGACCTCTACCACTTCTAAATGCTCCTTGCTCTTCACAAATCAGTCACTCAGTCACTCTTTCTAATACCAGCATATATCTTCGCCACAACACTAATAAACTAATTCTCCTATAGTTCCCCTTATCCATATCCAGTCAGTCACAATGTCGTCTCCATAAGGTAATTCCATCTATACCTGCTGATTTAACATTTTTCAATTTTCTTACTCTACTAATTACCCCATTTCATAATAACCAAATTTCCGATCGTCAGAGTAAAAGCTCAATATCATCAAGGAGGAGACCCCCTGGGGAAACTTATACAACGAAATTGAAAAAGTCTCCAAGCTCTTCACCAGTTAGAGGTGGTAGCAACCTTAGAAGGTCACATTCGGCTCTTAATCTTTCACAGGTAATATACTTTAATATTTTAACACTTAATATACTTTAGGACCTATGTACTTAATATACTTTGGATCCTCCTTCCAAACTGCATTTACCTCTTTACCTCCTACTAAGAAGCAAATTTTAGTCTTCTTTTTTTCCATATTATATATTTTTATACACCTTTCCTTGAAACTTCATCATTGGATTTTAGCACATTCAACCAATCATCTTTTTAACTTTAAATCGCGCGCATCACCTCTTTATTCCACCACCTCAATTGACATTCTTACCACTAGCAATATCATCATCCATAGCTACTTCCTTTGCACTATTACTGAAAAGCTTCCTCTATTCTGCATCTAGATTTGTCTATTTCATTTTTGCCCGGGAATATCTTAAAACGATTTGTTTGAAGTGCTCTAACTTACTTTTCTTTATAACCTCTCACTCCAAATTCTCCCCACTTCATTCCTATCTATCCATGCCCCCATTGGCTTAATCTTATATAAAACAATATAATAGCCAGTTTATACAATCAGTTTTACCTATCCAACCATTTATGTTGCCCAACACAATCACTCAGAGGTCCCTACTCACTCCATCCAAAACTTCATTCAGATTATCCCAGAAAAGTCACTCTCTCCTCAATTTCAAGCTCAGAAGGACCATATATTACAACCACGAATACCTTACCCTTTTCAAACTTAAATTTAACAACTAGAATTCTAGTATTCGCACAAACAAAATGCCACCATTTATTAGTTTTAAAGTTTTGGTAACCGGCAGAAATATTTTGACCGATATTTCTGGTAAACCATAATCATTAGTTTCGATTAAAGCATTGTAGCTTATTAGTTATTTGGAGCATGTGCATAAATTATATGTGAAAACACAAAAACTCCAATCCTTCTTTTCATATTGATTTCATGTTTCGAACATGTTTTGACCTGTGGTGCGATATCAAAGTTCACTCTTTTGCGAAAACCTGAAATTTGAAATATTTTAAGTATTACTTAGAGTTCGGAGTTGAAATTTGAACTGTTTAATCAGAATTTTATGATGATTCTGCTAGTGTACACTTAACTATCAGACTAGTAACTAGTAAATTTTTTCATTTATTCTATGGAGGTTGATAAAATCTACTAAAATGTGTAATGTATATATGTATATACAGTAATAGTATATAAATTTATTTTATATAATGTTACCTCACACCAAAGTTATAATTATTAATTTATGTAAATATACAATTGTTGTTTTTAATAAAGACTTCATTGAAAGCAGTTGTTTTCTTTTAAATCTCAATGGTAGTGAGAGCTTAATTGGTAAGAGTGAAGAAGACATAGATCGAACTGTAGAAAAAGAAACCAAAGAAGACTAAGGAGAAGAAAGATACAACAAAAGGGAAGGAGACTACAGATAAGAGAAGAGGACTTCAGAAGAGAAGGAGACAACGAAAAAAGGATGGAGATTACAGAAGAGAAGGAGACAACGAAAGGGAAGACTACGGAAGAGAAGAGGACTTCAGAAGAGGAGAGAGTGAGAAAGAATTTAGGGGAATCTAAACGGAAAATCATGAGGAATGGCAGGCCATGGTGAGAAGCATGGAAGCCTATTAGAGTTGGATGGGGATGCATATTGAAGAATGGAATAGAGCTGGAAGAGGAAATCTGAGGGAAGTGGAGAGAGGTTTGGAAAAAGTTGAGAAGTCTGAAGCGAGTAGAGAAGAGGATGTGGAGAGACATGATTTTGATCGGATTAATGAGGAAGAAGGGGAAGGGAGAAGAAGAAAGAGAAGCGGAAAGAAGGAGAGGAGGAGGAGTAGGGGAAGGAGAAGAAGGGGGAAAAGGAGAAGGGAGGAGGAGAAGGGAAAGGAGAAGGGGAGGGAATAAAGAGAAGGTTCCAGCAGAACCAAAGAAGAAGGATGATAAGATCTACGGACCTATAAAAAAGAAGAGAAGAGAAAAATGGTTTAGTTTGATAAAATCTACTAAAATGTGTAATGTATATATGTATATATAGTATTATATAAATTTATTTTATATAATGTTACTTCACACCAAAGTTATAATTATTAATTTATGCAAATATGCAAGGGTTGTTCTTATTAAGGGCACTCTAGTGTACAAAGAAATTGAAGACGAATACGGAGACACAAGTTAAAGAAAGGAAAATAACAAGAACGCCATTTGATTTTCACAAATTAACCAGGAAACAAAGGAGCAACGTATCTTTCAAATAGAGTCATCCCAGCGTTGCTCTTGTTGAAAAAGTCTTTAGTTTAATGAATAAAGTGTAATTAGTACTTTTACTAGCTGGCAACAGCTTTTTGTAAACGTCATCAAGGTTATAAAAGCAGGCTCCAGGCCGCTGACCATCATTCCTTACTACAGATAACGCCTGCAGACAGTTCCACAGTTTATGGACAATTGAATATCTTTCCAGGCATGGTAGCATGGCTCAAGTAAAGTAGAGGGTGAAGTCACCCATATAACCTGCGCACTTAAAAGAGCAGGATATCAAATACTACTACATTAATTTGAAGTTCACTGCAAAAAGGACTCCCTTCAGGGTACAGCAACTCTACGGAATTCCTTCGTATAAGGTAAAGTGTGTCAGTAAGATTATTTATTTTATAATTAAAAAAATCCACTTTAAGTAGTCTCCTCCAGCCCTGCCTTTAATTATATGACGCCTCTGCTATAACTATTACTTATCCCTATTTAAAATACGTCACAAAATATTTACATTTACAGAAATCCTTGTTTGAAGTTAAATTGATTGCATTAATCTAGCTATACACGAAATATTTGGGGTGGAAAAAAGACAACAACACATTTTTAGTAAAAAATAATTATTTAAAATTATAACAGATATTTAAAATAAAAAATCTCAACAAAGCTTAAAAATAAAAATAAAATAGATAAAAATGTTCATTTTTTCTTTGATTTTTTCTTTTTGTCTTCTTTATCTTTGACATATCCACAAGCAGAGAGAATTTGTCTGGCAGCGTTGTTAATATGTTTAAATCTATCTGGTCCCAATTGAACTACCCACTGCACCATCTGACGACAACTAAAGCGTTTTCACCTTAAAATTAGAAACAAATGCCAAAGTAAAAAGTTTATCAAAGCAGTTATTTAAGTAAGTTTGAATAATAAATCTGTGTATATAGAAGAAAATAACATAACACAAAATAACCTGCAGAAGATGAAGCATTCTGCCTCCTGCGTTTGTTTCACCATCGTCGTCACAGTCCTGGAAAAGCAAATTTGAATCCTTTTTTCGAAATCTGTAGGCATACATATTGTGGGTGGCATTTGCAATTTTCTTATTTTTATATAATTCTTTTAGAACTCGTCTGAAAAAAAAAAATATTCAATAAGTAATTAAAAACCTCAGATTCAAAAGTTTTCTTTCAAACAATTGAAATTTCACCCCTCTATAATATACCTTTATTCCCAGAAAGGATATTAGAACAGAATGGTAAAAAAATAATAATTTGATATTGAATAGTTATTTTAAAATAAACCTTACTTGACTTCTTCAACAGAATGAACTTCAGCGAGATGAGGTTGAAAGTAACTTTTGCGATCAGAAATAATTTCACCAGAAAAAATCTCCGGACAAATAATATCCTCTTGCTCTTTGGAAGTTTTCATGCTTAAATCTGATATAGCGTCAACTATCTGTAAAAAAAAAACGGTTGATTTTGAATGGACCATGTTATAATTGTCATGCTGCTTGAAAGTAAAGGCATTTACGAGAAAGTTTAAACACGGACTAACAATATAAAAAAAAAAAATATGAGGGTATTCTTTTTCTTGTTCTATCCATTAGTTGTAAAGAAAAAGTGATGCAGCCATTACATACACCCTTTTATTTCAATAAATGTGTTAAAATTTTGCCTTCTGCTCACTGATCTGATGTTCGTGGTCAAGCGTGAAGCAGACTTAAATTAAAGTGCCTGTATAATTTCAATTTAGCATACCCAATAAAAAAGTGTACTAACAATCCTTATGATTGTTAAAAGGAAATGGCGGCAGACCACAAAATTTAGTCATTCATTTATTTTTATAAATCTAATAATTTTCTCATTCATTCTCTCTCGTATTATACAAATTACTATTTTCTTCCTTAAAAGCCCTTTCCAGACGCTAAACAATTTCTAATTTGAGGTATAACAAGTAAAATTTTAACTCTTAGAAACTGACTAAATTTTAGCCGTCATTGTTAAAATCGCTACATTATGTTGCCAAATTTGAATACTCTAAGGTCCCAATCATAAAATAGCAGCACCTCCATAGAAGCTGTAAATTCCTTTTTATGGTAAATCTTAATCCAATGATTAGAAGGGAAAACCATCAATTTTTATTATTATTATTTTCTACAACCAAATAAACAGTATGAATGTAAATTTTTTTTATTGCTAACGTCGTCAATTCATAAAGTTTTTCAAAGTTATCCTGCTCTAAGTTTGTTAAACCATCAATCCAAAGGTAGGTGGTCTTACAATCATTCCATGAACAAAAACTAAGGTAGCAATTGTGCATATCTATATTTCCTTCCTCAAAATTGCTGTTCCTCACAAATTTTATTATTCAAAACCTTAATAACAAAGTCATTTTCTATGATGATTAGAAGAGTGTTACCGTTCAATTTCTAAAGTACACGATCTTGGGAAATAAAATTCTGAATAAAAGTTTGTTTTTCTTTTATTTTAAAAAAAATTGCTTTACTTCCAAAGCACATCCTCAATTCCCTTTATGGGTTATTCATACACATTTTACAAATGGATCGAAAACAGACAAAACAATGGGAAGTAAAAGGGGTATGCTCAGAATTTTCTGAATTAGGGCTACTCTCTGAAAATATTCCAATGTTCAGTGTCATGACTACATTTCACTCTTTAAAACAATATCTTCTTCATTTGGCACTCTTATTATTTTCTCAACTTTTCCATTACTTTAAAATATCCCAAAGCACTTGCATAGCACCTGATCCTCGATTTTTTTTCCAGCACCAAAACATTTATAACCGTTTTAAATAATTTTCTAGCAATTACTAGGAATGGTTGGGAGACAAAGACATCCAAGTTGAAACACTGAACAGGGACTTAAGAGATCCCCAAAAGAGATAATGTGATTTTTTCTCTCCTTCATAAAGGCTACACCGTTTTGACACACTCTTAATATCTAATAGGAAAACACTAATTTAAATTTAAGATTAATAAGAACTTAAAATGAATCACATTTCAGCCAAATATAGAAAATATGTAAAATTGCTCGAGGTTAATACCTTTCACAATGTGCAGTGTCTGTACATGAATTTTATGTAAACATTGACAACAGACTTGTTAATTGTGGTGCTTCCTTCTTTCCAATAACCTCTGTTCTGTAGAGTTCTCTTCCATCTTATGGGTTTTCTGCCGAATTTAATCTTCATCATTTTAAAGCTTTCGTCTGTGCTCACCTGAAAAATTTACTTTAGGTGAAGATAGCAAGAGCTATTATATTTTACTACTTTATTATTTCATATTCCTACTCGATTAGGACTCTTATTGTGAGTGGTGGTGATAACTCAAAAAAAAAAAATAAATTAACTAAATTAGCTTTGCTTCTAATAAGCAAAATATTGGTACAACTAAATCATTGTTGAAGCGGAATCAAATAAGGTAGCATTCTCAGACCTTATTTTCTATAATGATAAATGATCTATTTATGATATGTCCTCTCCTGAAATATTTTCTAGCTCTATGCAGTTGACTGTGCACTTTAGTTAATCCAAATCTTCAGGTGGCTGTTAAAACAATTCAGGAAACCTTATTATCATTATTGGAATGGTCAGAAACTATGGTCTAAATAATTAATTTAGTTAATAAAATCAATGCCATCGTCTTCACAAAACATCTCGAAACTTCTTGTATTTTGTTCGTAAGTTAATTTATAATGTACATGTTAAATATATTAAAGATAAAGTAGAGAAAGTTAACGTATACTTTAAAATATTTGAAGAATAAGAACTGGGGGACAGATAGAAGAATTCTATCGCATCTTTATAAAACTATCAATCTCTGGGTCAAGAATAACATATATTTTTTTCGTCTCAAGACGAATGTACAGATCTTGATCGCAAACAATACCGTGAAATTAAATTGGTTGTTGGAGTTCTCTGCTATAATTGAACAGACTTTTAGGTGCTGAAGCTCATTTAATACCATTAAAGATAAAAGAAAATATCTGGGGGTAAAATATATATTATTTTTTTTATCTCAAATGAAACTCTCATCTCATAATACTGTGTTTGCAGCACAATGATATGCAATATACATTATATAGTCCTCTTATACATGTAGATTAACCCCCTCCCCCCAAAAGTCTGCAATTTTTCTCTTTATAGTAATAGAAATGAAATCATTATTTTTAATTTAAGTAAAACACGTGTGCGAATTGAGAGTTGCTAGGCAGACAAATATAATTCATTTGGATTCCAGGACATGTGGAAATAGCTCGTGCCATTCAGGAGCGAGATAATGCGTATCAGGAAAAACTCTCACTCTCCTATCACTCTTACTGATTTTTATTGTGCAGGGAATCGTTGCAATGGACAGGCTAAGAGGACCTTCACTAAAAAAAAGTGCGCTGACCTTCCTGGCTTCTTCTGATAAAAATTTCTGACCTTTTGCCAAAAACACCTCTAATAGCTTCCGAAATCTACCTTTCCTCCTCTTATTCGTTCTGATGGTTCTGTGGCTAATACTCCTTCTGAAAAGGCTAATCTCTTCGGTCTCCTTTGGGCGATTCTGGCACCCCTCTCCTTCTCTTCTTAGGTGTCTCATGTCTCTACCTGTCATTACTCATGATCGGAAGAGTGAGATCCAGAGTTCTATGAACGTCAGAAAGGCTAATGGCCCGGAAGGTATTCCTCCCCGTGTTTTGAGGGACGTGCTTCTGAGCTGGCGTCTATACGTACAGATCTTTAAAATGATAAGAAATTCAATATTTTTTTTGAATGAACTAAGAATTATTTACTATGCTGTTGGATTTAGTATAGAACTACTTTCTTTCAGTAATAAAATTAATTTTTATGTTCACAATAATTCGAGTCTCACAAGTTTAACAAAATCATGTCATGCCGAAACTGGACAGAACTGGATTGATTCAGATTCTACTGATGTGAATGGCGGGACAACTATCATGCTATTTTTAAGAGGGAAAACTTCCCTGAACGTTCATATGTCAGATTCTTCTCGATTCCTTTTATAACTGATTCAGATTTCGTCTACTGTGAAGCAGGCCGAAGAGTGACCCTCATTTTCTCCTCTGTCACTTTCGAACGAGACGAGACTCGAACTCTCAGGAAAATGAGTTCAGAAGATAAGTTAAACAAAACATTCATAAAGGTATCTGGGAATGTTTCTGATCCACATTCAGCTAAATTTTTATTTGTGACAATAGTTTCTTCAACTGGACGCGAGTGAATAGAGTATCAAGGCTGTTTGGAAGTAGTAGAAGGGGTTTCATTGGAGTGTCCATAAGGTGAGTTTTAAAGGAGGTCGATAGCTTGATATTTAAGAGTAGATCTGTTGGGAGGGGTGTACTTTCTTTAAGTGGAGGGTGTTGTGAACTAATTTTTGACTTTTCCAAAGGTTTTTCCCGGAGAGAATGGTAATCGTTTTTTTATTGTTTTTTTTTTAGTTGGTGTACAGAACTCACCACGGCACACAAAGGAGAGGCCATGATAGGTTGGAAATCCAACTCAACAGGTGAGTTCTATAACAATTCTACTAATACATGTCTAAGAGAACATTTATTTAAATATTATACAGAATATTCAGTTCCTGAAATTGGGCTACTGTTGAAGTGGGACAACTCAGATAAGATATGAGAAAGCTTTTAAGAAGGTGTAATGAACCGTAGTGTGGAAAAATGGAGACGGCGGATGGAGTTCAGTTGAGAGAAATCAATGAATGTGTGATTGCGGATTATAGCGTGTAGCGACAGAAAAATTTGAAG
>JABUQX010060324.1:22500-27500 GCA_015478945.1 Trachelipus rathkii | reverse complement strand
GATATGACTCCTTGAGGCGGCCTTCATTAGGAAGAAACTATTCATCATCGGTTTTACTTAAGGATTATTTGTGCCAAGATCTTCCTCCAAGGCATCATTAAAAATTAGAGGACTGCTTGAAGCTGTTGCGATGTTAGGGGTTTAAATAAAAATGTAATGGGTATGTGATGCATCCAATGACACACAGTCACAGAGATGGTAGAAGAGCTGTAGAGTATTGTAATTTCGGTTTCTGTGTAAAAAGCGTTGTCACTGATGCTTTGTGGTATGTGGATGAATGCTACGACATAGAGATGTAAACCAACTCATTCTCAGTAGTTGATGAAAAAGGATCTTAGATGCTTTATATCCAGAAGAATGGGTGAATTAATAAGAGTACGAAGAATCATAAATCATTTCACCAACTAGGGCATCAAAACCCTTGTTTGGTCCCAGCCTAGGAGTGGCAGAAAGAAGTTAAGGGGTAATCTGAATGAAGATAGTGTTAGTCTTTAATTAAGAGCAATATCTTGAACTTTGACTTTTATGTAAATAAAATCTTAAACATACTACTTCACCGCAAAAATACACACACATAAAAAAATAACAAAATTTATGGCACAGTACATACAATTCTGGACAAGAGGGATGAAAAAAAAAAAAACAGGAAAATAATTCATGAGGGAAGAGAGTCTTGTGGGTAGAATTTGGCTTGAATCAAAGCCAATCACATTCTCCCAGAAACTCTATTCCATGAGGTGGACTGTGGACGTCGTGTCGAGTGAGCCTCCTGGAATACAGCGCCTGGTTCCCTCCCATGTGCCACATGAAACTGAAGCGACGCCCGAGATTGTACAAGCAAGTATGAGAAAGCCTCCCCAGCGGTTAACCGGGGTTAGGGTTCCCTGCAGTGGGCAGCCTGATCAAAGGCAAAATGGACCGTTTTTCCCCTGTACATGCTGGGGAATAAAAACAGGATAGAACCAGAACCCCATACTGAAACAGACACCGGGAAGGCCAAAAAAAACGCCTAAAGAAGGAAAGGGAGGTGGGTTGCTCTCAATAGAGAATAAATTTTGAATAACAGTACTTAGAGGGAGGGGAGGGGAAGTAGTGTAAAAAGATATGAGAATGAAAAATGAGAGAAATCATAAGCGGAAGAATAAATAAAACTTAAATGGGTAGTAATGCTACTTTGTAGATATCATAAAAGGGAATCAAAATCGACAACTTTAAGGTGGGACTGTTAACAACGATAATAATAATAATAATAATAATAATAATCATAATAATAATAATAATAATAATAATAATAATAATAATAATAATAATAATAATAATAATAATCATCCTCACCCACCTTCTCTCCTTGAATAAGGTGCGTAGCATGCACTGGAAGCAGAAAAGTAGTAGAAGAATATGACGCAAGTCGAAAAGAAAGCCCAGCCTTCCGCCCCTTTATACCTTTTAGTGAGAACTCGTCGCAGTCAGAAAATCCACTCTAGAGCTCATGGACCAAGAGGGGATGGACCTCACTATGGTATCTCGGTCAATGTAGGATTCATCCCTTGGCACAACAATACCCCCTCACAAAACCCCACCATCACTCCTATTATGCACCTTTCTTCTCTCCTCTGCCAAACTCACGTTTCTCTCCTCCAGGCATTCCTTTACTGACTCATTCCACTTTTTCTAATAATAATAATAATAATAATAATAATAATAATAATAATAATAATAATAATAATAATAATAATAATAATAATAATAATAATAATAACCCTAAATGTATTGATATGAATAAAATGAGGAACCTTTGAATAGGATTCTTTTACTGATTAAAACTCACTTTATCGTTTTCAACTTCTTTCTCTTCATGATAAGTGTCTTCTAATACCTCATTGTCAAAGTCCTTCACTTCTTCTGCTATAAATTGTCTTATTCTCTCAATCCATAAGTAAATGACACTTTCACCAATATTCTCTCTTAAATTTTAAAACAATGTTTATTGCTATAGAAGAAAAAAAATAAAGAAATTAAAAATCATTATAAACTTACAAATATATTTCATCTAAATAGCTGGCAACAGTTTTTCTTTTCAATCCTTTAAGCCATGGAGCACTCAGAGAATAAGTAGGAGGAGCTGCACTTGGGTATTCAGGTGGAAAAGAAAACTGAAAAGAAAGACATCATAAGAAATTAATTATGATCACATGATACAGGTCATAATTACTCGAGGCATATGTTATGAATTATCATAAGAGTTATAATTAAACTTGATAACATCGAAAATTATTCAGTTCTTAGAACCTGCTTAATTATTTTGAATAATAGCAAAATTTAGTTACATTAAAAAAATTATACATCATATTTTTTACCATTCCTTAAAGAGTTACAGGTTACGTTTATGGTTTAATTTACAGTTCAGATAAAGCATAAATATATTAAAAGTGCAACAAAATGATTATTTAATACAGCAAATAAAAATCGACCAATTAAGTCCTAGCTTCCTAATGTTACCCCCAAATGAATGTAAATTTCAAACTTCCTGATCTGATAGTATTATCAAATATAAATTTAATTTTTTTTGTCTTTATAAATTAATTCCCCAAATTCAATAATTTTTAAAATAAGTAAATAAATAGATAACCTGTAAAACTGCTTTTTCATTTTCATTAATTTCTACTGAATAAGAATTAAGGCTTGAATCTTCAGAATGAAAATCTGTTCCATAGATGGAAGAAAGAGCTTCAATCTCATCTTTCTGAAGGTATAAAATTAAAGCCATTAATTTTCTGTTAATAAAATAGCACACACATAAGTTACATGTTCTATTCTCCTAAATGCTAGAAAAATAAATCAAAAAAAGAGAAAAAAAACAAATAAACTAAATTTATGTGGCTCTCCTATTTCCATATGTGGTTGTAATTTGTGATTCCATTTCAACCAAATTACGCTTAATCTGTGAGAAGGACTGAAGAAACAAATTTATTATTTATCAAGATTGATGCATGAACTAGAGACAAATATTTTCAAATGGGAGAAAATATGATCAAAGACCATACATGTTGCAAGTGAAACAGAAACAATCTGTTCTAATGCTGTATGCCCAATTCCGTCACATAATTTACAACATGCACATGAGCCACAATCCTGAAGCTCATACTGCAATCTCTCACATCATAAAAATTATGCTGTTCTTGGTAAACTGAAGCATAGATGATGCATATTTAGAAGTATGCTACTGGGGTATGCTTCTTTGTATAACCTTGTGGAGTGCGAACTCCTGACCATTACCATTCGCTCTTCCATATGTAAAAACCATATCAGACTATTCATGAAATGAATAATGGACCATGGTAACACTATTGGCGACCTGTTCTTCTAAAACAGAAATGCTGATTGGACCCACTTATAAGTCTGTTAACAATGCTGAATGACAGGTGAATTCGGCCTTGTAAATAGATCTATCTTGTGTTTCCAGATCAAGCACAGAAAGTCAGAAACTAATTAACACATGCACCTCTTCACAATAACACAGACCGTGAGACACATAGAAAATCGAAATTCCGTTTGGCTCACTTCTCGGATATTTTGAGTACTGGCAGTATATATATATATATATATATAGCATATATATATATATATATATATAAATATACTAGGTATATATATATATATATATATATATATATATATATATATATGATACTCAAAATATCCGAGAATTTGAACATATCACATCCAAACTAATAGAATTTCGATTTTCGCAAAGCTAGTAAGGTCTCACGCAAAGTCTTTGCTTTTAGTCCGCCAAAATGGCGTTGTGAGAGCATGTGGTTAATTAGTTTCGACTTTCAGTTATATATATATATATATATGATGATATATATGGTTATATATATTATTATATATATATATATATAAATATATATAATATATATATATATATGTTATGCATATATATATAGTATATATATATATATATATATATATATATATATATATATATATATATATATATATTTATATATATATATATATACATACATATGTTATTATTAGCATATATATATATATTATTATTATTATTATTATTATTATATATATACACGATATTATATATATTATTATTATTAAGGATATTATTATTATTATTATTATATATATATATATTATTATTATTATATATTATATATATAAAGTATATATATATATATATATATATATATATAGATATTATATATATAGTATATATATATACATATTAGCAGTACATATGCTATTACATATATATATATATATATATATATATATATATACCTATATACCTAATTACCTAAAACTTTATTTGTATATATTTATAAAAATATCATTAATATTATTATTATATGAGAGGAGTATATATATATATTATATGTTATTACATATATATATATATATATGTTATATATGTATATTTATATATTCTCTTTAATGACTGGGAGTACACTATAACCATGCACTTATATACTTACTACACTTTAGATCAGCTCAAAAAACAGTGGATAAAACCTTGTAAAAGCCTCATTTTTCCAAGTAATTATTAGAATTTTGGAAATTAACCATACCTCTAGATTAGAATCCATTTGGTGTTCCCCCCTTTTTACTTAATACATTTCAATAAAAATGAATTTATCATAAAACATTTAAGCATATAGAAACCCATATTAAAATTTTAAAACCAATTCAAATCCTAAACTAAAGAAAATTTTCTAACTATTACAGCCCATTTTTCTTTGAAAATAAGAGTATATATATATATAGTATATATATATATATATATATAAAAGAGCATATATGTATATAGTATATATATGTATATGTGTATATATATATATAAAGGTGCAAGTATATATATATATATATATATAAGAAAGTGGCGTATATATATATATATGCGCGCGCGTATGCAGCATATATATATATATATATATAAGAGTATATATAGCATATATATATATATATATATATATATATAT
>JABUQX010060324.1:0-7500 GCA_015478945.1 Trachelipus rathkii | reverse complement strand
AGTTGTAATATAATATTATATAAAAAAACTATACTTTGCCTCTAGAGTATTCTGCCTCTTAATTTTGTCAGTATCTTGATATATCGTGAACCATTACTAATAACTTAACATAGAGATAGGAGAGAGTTGATATCTTGCACCAAGTGTGAATAATGAGTTACGATTTTTGGTTGCTATGTTAGTTACGATTTACTGTTGTTAGTGTGGAAACTTTGCTAAGAGTTGAGCACCGGGTTAATCGTTTAAGATGAAGTTAAGTTTGTCGTTGTAGCAATTTTCGTAATTCAGAATGAGCTAAGTAGGGCACTGATATTAATGTGGAATAAGCTTTTCAGCGGCTTGCAGTCATAGTAAGATGGCTAGATCTTGTTATTAGAGAAGGAAACTTGTAATGAGTTTATGGTATGGAAGATATGTACCAAAATATACTGCAAAGAAGATGAGACTGAGGAACAAAGAAGGATGTAGAGTCCAAGGATAATCACAGGAAATAGGCCAGAGATTGAGGATGGTGAGGAATGAGTATGAAGATATACCGGAGTTAGACTTACCGTGAGAACGATTTTAGAGACTGTCTTTAGGGGTAGATAAACGTTTACAAGAGAGCTTTTAGGAAAAAGAATTTAGACTAATCAAGACGTTAGGAAATGGAGCACGAGAGGATGGGACCGAGGCAAGGTTGAGGGGAGAGAGAGAGAGAGAGAGGAGATGATAGAGACATAGATAAACAGAGAGAAGAGAGAGAGAGAGATGAGTTTTCAGCTTTCTTCTCAGTCCTCTCTCTCCTCTCTTCTTCAATATTTCTCTGCGGTCTTCTCTTATTAAAAGTTTTCAACGAGAGTAGTTTGTACTCAATTTGTGTTATAAATTGTATTATGCCACGAGTATCACAGGTTTAGGTGTACAGAAATAAAAAGAGTAATGTCGACATCAATTCAGTTCTAACCCAATAAATACGTGGGAGCAAACCCAAATTTTAAAGATTGGAAGATTAAATAAAGAACTTTTTATACAATAATATATATAGGAGTAGATATATTATATAATATACATAATAATAGTAGATACTACTAGATAATATCATAGAAGAATCATATGTATATTATATAGATTCACGAAATGACGCTTACAAGGACAGTATACTAGTATATAGTAGTGACTAAGTATATATACTATTATATTAATATATAATAAGTATATAGATATAATAGATATTGTAGGTTTTTGAATTGGACTAGTGAATGTTACGGTTTTAATATGAAGATATATATGAATTATAAAACATGTAAAATTATATTTATTATGATTAATAATAAATATGTGTACTACTTATTAAATCATAATAAGCAATTAGTAAATCAATAGATCAATATTAGTAGATCAAGATGAAATGCAATTGAGACAGATGTAATGGCAATAGTCGAGGTATAGGAAATAAAGTTGTGACGTGGAGTAGTGGCATCAATTGAAGATTGCCATAATAGTTAGTGACTAGTGTGGCATTTCTTCAAGGTGTCTACATAGTAATATAATGTAAAGGGAGAAAACAATAAAAAATATGGTAATAAGAAATAGGGTGGTGGTTATATGTGTGTGATGATCGAGTAATAGTTATGTAAGGTATGGAGTTAGTAAATTGGGCTGAGTGTGTGAGCAGAATAACCTTAAAAATGTGCACTATAATAATACTACAGTGATTTTGAATAAAAGAGACAAAAATCTCATTATCACCGATAAGTATACAAAATCCTATATCAGGGGAGACAACCATTTATATCGTGAGTATGCACTCACTCACTCATGATGAACATCTCGCATAAGAGTTATACAACACACTCACAGCGTATCCACGAAGCGCCACCATCACAGGACCAAACTTGTCCCAGTATCTAATGTCGTCGAGTAGATACCATATCAAGAGTATCTTAAAAACTTATACAATTCGACTATTCATTACAGGACATGACTAGTACTACGTCATAAGATTGGAAGTGTAAATGAGTACTGATGTACCCTCCACTCCTGTTACTAGTAGTAGTGAGGACTCACACGCAGCGGAATGTCGGCTACGACGATGAGACCGGACCATCTTAACCACCCGTCCAAATAATTACTCACGATGATACTAGAACTGATCGTGAATAAACGTTATAAGATGAATAAGTGAGTCTAGACCCTATATATATAGGGCGCGTAGCATAGTAGCGGACGACGGTTTAGTCATAGTCCAGTAGCACAGGCGAAACCGAGTGCGCGGAGCAGGCGCAAAAGGAGGAAAAAACAACGTTGCAGAAAGGTGATCCCTTCGGGGTAATATATATATATAATATATAATATAGCACGCGGCGGACTGAAAGAGTAATTAGTATAAGAAGTAAGAAGAGGCATAGTGTAGAAGGAGAGGGCAGTCACTCACGGTATCACACTGCACCGCCTCGTCATGAGATCAGGTATATGCCCCAAGACAACGGTCGACAGACACCGAGAAGCAGAGCACCTGCGTCAGCGTGCGACATAGGTCCACGACCGTAAACGCGACCGAAATCGCACGAAGGAAACATCTCATACAGCAATCTGTCATCTACACGACACGTATACGGCCACGGCTTGGCCAAGCTAGTGGCAGAATAGAGTACCTTCAGCGAAGTCACGCTCTCTCAGGGTAGGCCGACGATCTCAGCGGGTGGAACCCCCCCAGGATAGACATCCTACAAGTACTGGAAAAGTGGACTAACGAGCGCCGGAGTCCCATAATCAGAGATAAATAGTGAGACCATAGGGTATCAACTCAGTCACGATGCTGTAGGTATATATGAAAGACTATGTGGATGAAAAAAGGCTCTAAGCCAACGCGCAAAACGGTTAAAACGACGAAATAATATAGATATATTAAGATATATATATAGATAGATATATATAGATATATTAGTAGATATATTATAATATATGTTAATTATTATTTATATCTTTGATAAATATAATATTTCCACGGCACTTTTTTTTAATTATGAGAGAAGTATATCACTTACAAACCAAACCTCTCCGCAACCTTTATTATAAGCACTCAGTATCTGTATTTTAACTCTGACAATAGACCTACTTATAGAGTACGATAACGTGATTACTGATTTTTTATATTAAGTCTAAGTATATTATTCTGTGTTTGTTTTCATTTTTAGATCTTAGTATTTTATTTTATTTTATTTTCATACTTATTATTGATGTTGATTTTGATGATGGACATATTTGGAGTTGAATACATCGTAATTTATTAACTATAAATGTAGAAGATGTGCCATCATTTGCGTACAGTCCCTGATGATGAGTCAAACTGACTCGAAAAGTCAGATTAGAATGGAACTACTTGTTTGTAATAGGTTATAGGTCTATTACTCTGAGTCTTAGCGAGATAGTAATATAATTATATAGTATATATATATATAATATGAAGATAGTAGCAGCGGTAGTAGGAAGGCCGTGACAGAGATGTCATTTAAATAAACGAGTTAAATGGCGAACTCAGTAAAAACGGAAATACCAGTTTAGGATAAATCAGTGATATACGTAAAAATATAAGCTCCTAGTATGGTAATAAAACGTATTAAATAAAGTAAAAAAAAAACGAGGTAGTGAAAAAAAAGTTATAAAAATGAGTAAGTTATAATAGTGTAATAATAACGAGTGGTTAAATGACGGAACCTGTTACTATGCCCTATAAATATAAGGTATGGATTGTGTAGTGATTAAAATACTATAAATGAAGATCACCATATGATATATATATTAGATAATATTATTATAGACCGCCCCAGGCATAGTATCGGGTACTTCGCGGGCACGCCGGAATTTAACGGTATAGATAGGAGTGTGTCAACCCCCTCGTATGGAAGGTACACGGAAAACCCCAGCGCGGGGAGGGTAGCTAGTCACGGGCCCCGCCTCACGCCTCCAGACTCATGAGGTAGTAGGAGGTATAGTGAGTGAGTGATAGGTAGGTGATAAATAAACATGGCCTCACCTCACCCGTATATAGCACCCCGTACGCGCGTAACCTACCTATATGGTACGTATATATAATATAAGTGATATATATATAGTTATAGTAATAGATATAATATATAAGATATTTTCGATCATATACTTAATTTTTAAAATATTCTCCTTATATCGAATAAGAAATCATATGATTACAGAAATCCTAATAAATACTTTTAATTATTATTATTATGATAATATTAATTATAAAATTTTTGAAATGAATAAAGGGAATGTGATAGAATGTATTAATTAGGAGAAAGTACATCAACTAAGATGAAAGAAACATAAGACGTAGAGTTTTAATGATATTATTATATATTAGTTAATGTATTATTAATTATTATTATTTAATTATTATTATTAATTATTATTTAGTTAATTATTATAATTAATTAGATAGGTGATTTAATATGAGTTGGGATTGACTCTAGAGTGAAATTAATTAATTTAAGTTGGTTACTCAGTTAAGGTTCATAATATACCTCTCACTGTTAAAAGTACACTCACCTCATTGGAGTGAATCAAATTGTGATTATATATGTATCTCTTCCCTATTGTTTAGAAGAAATCTGATTGAGTAAGATTGATGTGCAATAGGGAGTAGAAATTGTTAAGCTCATATAATTTGGACATTATTTAACAAATATGTACTAATTTTGGACTAGTAGTAACAAATAATTATTAATAATCGGTCGGGAGAACTTATGGAAGAGATAATGTATTGATGCTAGATTACTTATATATCATTATGAATCACTCGTGGCAGTCCGGTATAATATAATATATGCCGCTAATCGAGACACACAACATGAGAAATATGGGAAGTAAATGTGTGTTAGAGGTATTATTATTAATTTTATTTATTTATTTTTCTAATAGGATCTAAAATGGAACGAATTATTCTCTTTTTATTTATATATGTCAGCTTTAAATTCATTTACTAATATATAAAAGTAATATATTGAAATATATATATATATATATATATATAGATAGATATATATAATAAATATATAATATATTAGATATAATTATAGAAAGGAAGAATGCTCAGATATAAGATATAAAAGATATTAAGACAGTAGGGAAGAATAGATAATATAGATAGAATAGGAGATAATATATATAATAATAATATATAAATAGAAAGAAGAATAATAAGATTAGAGATAAATATATAGATATATTAATAAGATAATAATAAGATGAATAAATATAGATATAGATATATATATAGATATATATATAGATATAGTATATAAAGATGAATATATATTAGAGAAATAATATAATTAAATAGGATATATATAGTAGATAATAGATAATATATTAAGTGATGAATAAAAGATGTATGTTAAAAAGGTTTGATTTTTATGTGATAAGAGAAGTATATAAAGTAAAAAAACAAATAGGATGCTTTTGTATTGATCAGGGAACTGAGTTCTAGGGTATGCTGAATTTTTTACATAGAATATTTGAGCAAGTGAGGATTGAGGCTTCAGATCTTATCTTTACGGTGTAGGAGATATCATGAATGAAAAGGCTGAATATAAGAAATTCGACCGATTTATATTTTTTTATTTAAGAAAAAATATCAGTAAAAGAGGTTTTATTACATGTTTAAAATTGGGTAACTTTGATTATTTTTTTTTTTTTTATACAGAACAAATATTTATAAATTTATTATACAGTAATTTGGATAAATAGTATGAAGTACTAGTTCTTATTTACTGAGAATGGGCATCTGTGATAGATTCATTTACATTATTATCCGACAATCAAAGAAGAAAGTTTTATAAAAAAAATAAAATAAAAGAAAGAAAAACATTGTTAAAAAACGGGTTTCTCAGTGATAGTAGAAGCCGAAATAATATACATAGAATTGCTATATAAGATATGAATATATAATAGAATATATTATATAATATAGATAGATATAATAATAGAGAGAATAGTATAGATATAGAAATATATATATGATATAGATATATATATAGATATAGAAAGACATGAGAAGATATAATATTTAATTTGTTAAAAATAATTGAATACATTTTTTTATGAAAGATATATTTTAAAATAAGATAATAAGATAAAGATTTTTTATTAGATAGATTTAGTAATAAATTTAGATTAGATTAATATATTATATATATATTATTATATATATAAATAATTAGATATTTATAAGTTAATAATATATTATATAAATAAATATAAGATATTATATATATATATATATATATATTATATATATTATATTAATAAATTTATTAGCATGTGACGCAAAACTAAATTGTCAAACAGTATACTAGTGTTAGGCATAACCAAGAGGAAAACAGAAAATCAACAGTATAAAAACTTCTGTGTTGTATAGATAAAATATAATGAGAATATACATATATATATATTTAAGAATCGTAAGTTATCTAATTTCATATACTATACGTAATGATTTAAGTATCATGATTAGTATAGCTGATAACTATAATAAACTCCACGGAAAATAACGTATAGCGGTTCTATGGCAATAAATATCAAGAAGAGTCAGGTATATAGTGATTGAGCTCAAGAATTAGCGGGCAAAGTACTCACATAGTATATATATAATATATATATAAGAGATAATATATATATATATAGAGATATAGATATATATATATTATAATAAGATATAATTAATAATATAATAATAATATAAATATATATATAAATATATTAATATATATATATAATATATAGAGATATAGATATATATATATATATATATATAATAATATAATTATAAATATATATATATATAAATATTAATTATTATTGTCAGCATACACATTATTCTTATACTATATAACAGTTATTGCAAGTAATGAGTATAAATATGGTTTAACAAAATTTTAAAAAAAAAATTCCTACAGATTTCAGATCATACTTAGAGCATATATATATTAAATATATATATATAATATTAACTATAAGCACTTAAAGTTCTAATATATACTTTAAAGTACTTATATGTAAACGTACTAAAGTACGAAACTAATTACTTAATAATAATTTATTAAAAATAGTATAACTTAAGTACTTTGTGTAAATACTACACAATAAAATAAGTACTGATAAATACTTACTATAAGACTATTTATGACTTAAGGTACTGCCCCCAGACTTATATATATATATATTATATATATATAAGATATTGATATAATATATATATATATTATATATATATATATATATAATAATATATATAAGATATAGATATATATATATATATATAAAATATATATAGATATAATAAGTAAAATATATATATATATATATATATTAATATATAGTATATATATAATTAATATTATATAATATATATATATATATTAATATAGTAAATATTATAATATAACAATATAGGTGTATAAGGCATCGTAATGAGAAAGGTAACGCGTTAATTCTTAATCGTTT
>JABUQX010060323.1:0-10000 GCA_015478945.1 Trachelipus rathkii | reverse complement strand
CACCACCAACACAAACAACTAACCCCACCCAACCAAACCGTGATTCCGCCTCTGATTCTAGACCACACAGCTGTAACGCCAACTGCTTTACCCCGGCCTTTGTTAAAGACCACATTCATCTGGCTCCTCATATTCTCATGCTGATAAGGCCACGACCACCCGATCGGTAACGGCCAGATTAATTCAGGATACGGTTGTGACGCCCACAATATCAAGACAGTATAGTTTTGTGTGTAAATTTGGTTGAGAATCAGGAGTTAGATATACTAACCCTCCCGAACGGATAGACAACTCTAGTCGCAACAACTCGCTCATTGTTGCTATTGAGACCATGCCGGACCTTCCTAGAGACCTTAGACTAGCCGCCTCAAATCGATCTTACTCCAACTCTGCTTTCAGAACGCCACACATAGTTCTAATACAGTATACGTTCAAAGGTCTCGCCACTCCATCCGAATGTGTCGTCCCTCCCTTATCGGCTCATCTGCATCTAATTCCGGCGTCCTGAAACAATCAGACCTGCTACCAGTTCCACCACAACCCCCAAGAGGTGCCTTGAACGCCATCGACACCATATCACATTAACTCCAAGAGCGTATCTGCCGGAAAGAGTGAAGAAGAATCATTCACGCGTGAAAGAGCTCATATCGTTATTATACATATCTGCACGAAGCCACAGGCACCTGGCCCCACAGAGCACCATGAGATGTGACAACCACACGCTGACCAACACACCAACACAAACGGTCATGTAGCAAAAAAGCGACCCGATTCCTCTAGATTATGTGGCTTTTCATTTCTCATTGTTTCACCCAAAAACACACAACACAAACACCACCTACAACACACCACCACAACAACAACCACACCACACAACACACAACCAAATGTAGAGGTTTATAATAGATTATGTGGCTTTTCATTTCTCATTGTTGTGAAGGATTGTATTTTGGTTGTGTTGTTGTTTAATGCCGTTGTAGTTTGTAGGGTGGTGCTTATGTATGATAGTGAGTTGTGAATAAGGGTTAGTAGAGTGTGATTTTTGGGGATTTTGGGTGTGAAGATGGCATCGTAGCCATAGAATTTTGGTTCTGGATAGTTTTCGGGTAGGTAGGTTTCTTGCTTCATAACTATGTTTATGTTGTGTTGTTTTAAGAAGACTTCTATTTCTTTTCTTTGTTGTGTAGTCCATTTGTGTTTAATTGTAATATGTTTATGTTGTGGGTTTGTTTGTGTGATGAATGTGTTGTGGGGGTTATTGTGAGCGGAGAGCAGACTTGGCAGATCCATTTGTGTGTTGAAGGGGGTAGCGTGGTGAAAGGAGAACAGGTGTTTGTGAATCCATTGTTTGCATCTATTGTTGTTTATTCTTGCTATCTTGTTGCATATGGGAAATTTGTAGATTCCAGGTCCAAGGTTTGTTTCTGTGTTACTGGCTTTTAGGAGTAAGGCTGAGGCATAAGCCAGGAAAGTATGCCTCATAATGAGTAGAAGGAGAAAAGGAGATATAAAGTAGTTGGGTGGTAGAGAGTCCTGGGGATGATATCGGATTTTTTTTCGGAAGGTGCGGCGGCACACATGCGTTATCTCGGTAACGCCACATTTTTTGTGGTTGGGGGGCGAAAGAAATTAAGTCCATTGACAAGGATCTTACTGACGCTGTGTTTCTTGCTCTCTGCCTGTATATATATATATATATATATTATATATAATAAGAATAATATTCAAGTAAAATCTGTAACATACTCCCATCTACTATTTTGTTTTCAATTACCTTTGATTTGGCACACTTTCCAAAGACGTGTGGCGGCTCATGTTGACTTTTAATATGAATTGTGACTATGTGTTTCTTTAATTCTGGTGTTTTTCGTGTAGACTTTGATTAGGCCTTCTCCCACCAGATGTCATACATAAAAACGTGGGAATAGCAGGCTTAATTTTCAAATTAAGGAAAATGTAGTAGTTTATGATAAATAACAACCTGTGGTAAATGATCGAATAAAATGTAAATACCTTTATAATTATTATTATTATATTCCATTCCATTCCATTCCATTATTATTTTCATTATTCCATTCCATTCCATTCCATTCCATTCCATTCCATTCCATTCCATTCCATTCCATTCCATTATTCCATTCCATTCCATTCCATTCCATTCCATTCCATTCCATTCCATTCCATTCCATTCCATTCCATTCCATTCCATTCCATTCCATTCCATTCCATTCCATTCTTTCATTCCATTCCATTTCATTATTCCATTCCATTCCATTCCATTCCATTCCATTCCATTCTTAATTCCATTCCATTCCATTCCATTCCATTCCATTCCATTCCATTATTCCATTCCATTCCATTCCATTCCATTCATTTTCCATTATTCCATTATTCCATTCCATTCCATTCCATTCCATTCCATTCCTATTATTATTATTATTATTATTATTATTATTATTATTATTATTATTATTATTATTATTATTATTATTATTATTATTATTATTATTATTATTAATACTATTCTCTTGTTGTTGATCTTGCTGCTGTTATTATTGTTGTTAATGTTATTGTTGTTGTTATTTTCTTACTGATGTATTGTTTTCGTTTTGTGCTTTATTTGTTATTTTTTTTCTTATTTGTGTATTATAGATTTATTTTCATTTATTTTTGCTTTTATTTATTTTTGTTGTTGTTTATATTATTATTATTGTTATTGTTATTATTATTGTTGTTTAAACTTAACGAAGATATTTTTTGAGCATTTAAAAATAAAACCCGTTTCCAGATTCTACAACAATAAATCCAAATATACACAACCCATTACATCATTTTATTTTTAGTTACCCATTAAATTCCATTTTCTTAAAAGCACAAAATAGAAAACGGGAACCATTAAAACCCCAAAAATTTTAAAAAATTGTTAAAATAACAGTCGTAACGGATCCAAGTTTTTATTGCGCATCTGGCAGTTTATTGCCTCTAATATTTGTTTTATATATTGTAGGCCCCACTAAAGAAATTAAAAGTAAAATGTTTGGAGTTAGTTTTTGTTAAAAAATATATAATAAAAAATAATAAAATAATTAGAAGGGAAACTATAATAAAAGTATCCAATTTATGAATATGTTTTTTGTTCTTACGGTTTGATATTAAATTTATTTCCTCTCTCTCTCTCTCTCTCTCTCTCTCTCTCTCTCTCTCCTCTCTTATATCTTCGTGCTACGGCTTTCACTCATTCCATTATATATATATATATATATATATATATATATATATATATATATATATATATATATATATATATATATATATATATATATATATATATATATATATATATATATATATATATATATACTATATATATTATATATAATTCTCCTTTTTTTTGTCTCTTTCCTTGCTTTTTGACTGAGGTGATTCAAAATATTTTCATTGTTGACTTCTGTTCTGAGATCTTGATGAATTGACAGTAAAGCAAGACCTGTAATGCGATCCTCTACAACACTATTCCGTAAATACATTTTCAGACGCCTTAATGTCGAAAAGGTTCTTTCTACTGTTGCGGTGGATACAGGCAATACTGTTAAGATATTCAGGAGAGTAGCAATGTTAGGAAATCTCCTCTTGTCACACTTAGTCAAAGCGCCGATCGCAGTTTTTTTTCATTTTCTAGCAGCCATTTACGCTGCCAGAGACACCACTCTCCTTTGTGTATCCTCGTGAGGGTCTGGAAGGTTGTCTTTATAAAGAGGGATGTTTTTCAATAATAGCATAGTAACATTGCACTTTTCTGGTAAAATATACTGAAGTGAAATGATAGTGGTTTCATGTGAGAGGACTCGATCAGTCAACGAAGAAATCAGATCATCAATAAACGGAATAAAAACTGAGATTCGGGATCTGATGTAGGCACATTACAACGATGTTTATGGAACTTCGTAGTTCTTGGAATTGTTATTTCAATACCTAAGCTGTCGCATACATTTTTAGTTTGTGTGAATATGGTTTTAAACTCTGTGTCTGCATTTTGCCTATCTTTTTCGAGAAGTTGAATAATGTCTTTCACTAAGTTTATTGCACTGACAATGTCCAAATAGACACTCTGTAATTGTTTTGACAAGGTGTAGGTTATTCCAAGAAATTTACTTAAAACGTATAATGTTATTATAAAATGCAAATTACTGATTGAATTTAACAACGAAGTAGCTTTCTGTGATAATTCACCAGGCACTTCTTTTATTTCTTCTAATGACACAAGTATTGGCTCAAGAGTCTCTTTAAAAAGGAAAACCGCTTAATGCCGTTCACACCATCTGGTCTCGCAATTCTTTTTGATCATCTTGTTATTTTGGTTACTAGAATCCTAAGACGTTTCGAATTGCCGGAATTTTAGAAGAGTCTGAGAGACATAGATTTAATAATGTGCTACACAGTGTGTGTATAGAGCTTTATGATACTTATTCCGAATAACAGATTGCACTCATCGGAATTCGCCTCTCATGAAAGAGGCTCCATCATATCCTTGGCCTCTTAAATTTTCGAGTTTTAAACCAAGATAGCCGAGTTTCTCCAAAATTACATTTGCCAATGCTTTCACTGAGACATCATAAACCGGAACAAATGATAAAAAATCCTCTCTTTAAGTTAAAGGAAAATCACCTCCATCACCACTAATCGCGTACCTTACACAAAGTGAAAACTGTTCTGTTTGGGAAATATCCGTTGTTTCATCAGCTAATGCTGAAAAAAAAATGTTTTTATTAACTTCTTCTACTATTTTCCTTTGTATAAGCTGACTAAATGACTGTATGGTTTCATTCTGTATCATCGGACTTGTTTGTATACATTGAATTTTTGGACGATAGAAGTAAAAGGTTCTTCAAAACCTGGTCACCTCCATTTGCTCGAAACCTATAAGAAGGCTTCTAAAATTTTCGTCATTTTCAGCTGGAATTGATAAATCAATACGTCCAGAGTCACTTGAGCCCCTTAATGCAAGACCTTGCTGGCCACATAAACGTATAGTTTTAATCATTGGTACAAGTTTTTCTCTATTTTCCTTCAGATTTTTCTTATTTTGAGTGTACAGTTGTTTATCTATGCTTTCGATTTTTTTCCGAATAAGATCTACAATATTATCTTCGACTGAATCTGCACTACGGTGATATTCAGTTTTTTCGTGTTTTCTGAAGGATTTTAAAGATTTCTCCAAGTTTCGGTATGGCTTACTTACAAATTTCTCAATCTTTTCATGACTTCCTTTGCCAGCTTCCTCGATGTTCAAAAACAATACACATGTAGCACAATACACTCCTTTTCCTTTTTCAGAGTAACCTAGCCATCTGAAATTTTGCAACCACTCGGACTGAAAATGTCTGGTGAATTTATGGTTTCTTCAGGATAAAATTTGCGATTTTTTGTGGATCTCCAAAAGGAATGGCAAACCTCAATTTTTTGGTTATTGTTAAGTTTTGTACAGACATAGTCTGCTATATCATTGGTAAAATTAATTGAAGAAGATTGTAAGGCATGTTGTACATTCTTTGAAGTTGAAATAACAATTGAATGATTTTGATCCGACAACTCTTCTGATTGTGCACTGCTTAAAGAAGAAGTGCAAGTTTACTGATTTTTTGTTTTTTAGAAAAATAATATAATAAGTTTTTAGACAGTTCCTTGTTTCTTTTCATTTTTTACTCTAATACATATATATATATACTCTCTCTCTCTCTCATATATATATATATATATATATATATATATATATGCTATATGCTTCTTTCTTTGTATATATATATATATATATATTTATATAGAGAATGTTCAACGTTTGAGAGTCTTTCTTTTGATTATGAAGAAGCTAGTAGCCTAGTCCTATTTTATTTTGTATGTTTACAAAGACATTTTTAAAATTTTAATTGAATGATAAAAGAAAACTGCAACACTTCTAAGTAAGTCCTAAACACGTCACCGGTCACACAGTTACAAGACTCACGAAACCATCTTTCACTAATTGAAAATGACTGATTGAAAAGAAGGGGAATCCAATTACATGATTGACGGACCTCGGAAGATACTCAATTGCATCATGGTTACGGCATATGAGTTTCAGAAGCTAAATATATTTGAAAATTTAAATAATCAAATAGTTACAAAAATACTGTTATTTCTCTTTTTATTTAAATGAATCGTCTTCATATTATAAAATAAAATGTTTAAAAATTATTAAATAAAAGCTTTAGCAAGATCTTAAATCAGTTAACTGCAAAATGCTGGCTACCATTCTGGCAACACCGTTAACACCTCAAACAGACCGCGAATAATAATCAGAGCCACATGCGAAAAAATATTTGAAATTAAAAAAAAAAAAAATATATATATATATATATATATATATATATATATATATATATATATATATATATATATATATATATATATATATATATATATATATATATATATGTAGATGTGTTTATATGTCTTAATATGTATATGGTATATGCACTGGAATGCTTAAAATATTGCTACGATCAAAACGGAATACATTGCTGGAATGCTGGTCAATTTTAGTGCGGAAATGTAAATTATGTCAAAACTACAAAAGCTACAGCGAAAGGAATACATTTTGGAATCCTCGTAAAATTTTGGATAGGAAAATGTAAAAAAAAAAAAAATTATTGAATAATTATAGTAATATGATTAGAAGGCCTATTTAGAGACCTTTTATTGGTTTCTCGTTAAAATAAAGACTTTCTATTAATTTTTTTTTTTTTTTTACTAAAAAATACCCAAGGGTATACCGCCCCGATGGCAGGAGTCGGGGTCTCTCGGCCTTCCGGGGAACTACGGGGTAGGATTATTTCCCCCCCCCCGGGGAGGGTCTCCGGAACCCCGCTCTTTGGTATTTGATTGGGTGTCGCGGGGGGTCCTCCGCCCCTCCCCTACGGGGTATGGAAAACATCCCCCTATGTTCCCGTCGGCTCGAGCCCCCTATTGTGCCGTATAAAGCAAAAAAAAAAAAATTTTTTTTACATTTTCCTATGTGAAATTTTACGATGATTCCAAAAATGTATTTCTTTTCGCTGTAGCTATTGTAGTTTTTGAGATATATATATATATATTTTTTTTTTTTTTTTTTTCATTTTCTGGACCAGCATTGGACCAGCATTCCACCAATGTATTCCGTTTTACTGTAGCATTAATAGTTTTTAAGATACATATGACGGCTAATCCAGACGCTGGCCATAAGTAGTTAGGATACACAAGTTGAGGGGTGACAGTTTTGTCGCTCTCCTGTCACCCTGGCAATACAGGCATATATTTTTAGCGACTTTTTTAATACACAGCTACCTTCTTGGGTACTTTTCAAGATGACGGGTGACAGATTTGTCACCCTCCTGTCATCCTCAGGTTACAGCGATTTCTCAAAAAGTATAAGAGCTATCGCCTTCAAACTTAGTATATGGTCATTGTATGTGATAAACTGATCCCACGCGAGTTTTGGTGACCGTAGGTCACCCCTAAGGGGGTGCTGCCCCCGAGAGCGTAGCCGCTACGCCCGCGTTTATACCCTTTTGGCTTTCCAAACCCGAGATTGAGTTAAGCCTAACTGCTAATCATCGAACCAGGTGTTCGATGCGCGTGAGAGAGAGCGAGCGAGCGCGCGCGCGTGCGTGCACATACACCCAATGTTATTATTATTATTATTACGTCGAAGATTCGATTTCCGAAGGAAATCGAATCTGAGTCGAAAAACGATCCCTGTAAGGGATCGTTTTTTTTTTTACGCACTCCGACTTCGGATTCCGCCGCGGTTGCTTCTTCGCATCCGGTTCAGACACCGACTTTGATTGCCAGCCTGCCTCCGACTCCGAACTTATCGTATCGTGCTAAAATTTGGAGAGTGGTTAGATGGGGAGGTAACCTCGTCGTAGACGAGGTTACGTCCCCGTGGGTCCCCCGAGGGGGACCCCACCCCCATTAAAAAAATCGAAGTGTTCGTAATTGGCTGAAATTTGGTGAGAGGATTCAGAGTTGAGTTTCTAGAAAGACTTGATATGGGAATCTGAGGAGTTGGCTCCGGTACCGATGTTAATAAACAGTCGTATAACAACAATACTGGTGTGTTTATATAGGTTATCGAGATCGTAGAGTTCGAATATGATGGTTATAAGTCTGTGTAGGGTGTCTAGGACCCCCCAGGGGTCTCGACTGAAAAAAAAGAGCACAGAGTGCAAAACAAAGGAGGAAGAAAGAAGGATGAAAGATGAATAAAGAAGGAAAGAATGAAAAAGGAGTCTGACACAGAAGAGTAGGAGTTGACAGTCGCCCCGGTGCTGGCTCCGGTGCGGTGCGGTGCTGAGTTATTAAATATTTGTGTAATGATACAATACTGATGTCTTTATATATGTTATTGGATCTGTAGATTTCGAAAATAATGGTTTCAGAACCATCAAGAAAAAAAAATAAATAAATAAATAAATAAAATTTCTTATTCTTTTATGTTTATGACTTCCAAATTTACGTTTTAGTCTAAAGCAGTAAATCAGTAAATCAAACCACCATCCACCACCCTCCTGACCAGTTGTGATCTATTGATCGTGATCTATTGATCTATTGATTAAGGCCATATTTTTCAAATTTATGTTTTTTACATACCCTAAATCGGAAATCAGTAAATCAAGCCACCAAACCTACCCTCCTGTCCAGTTATTTATCTATTGATCTGTTGATCTGTTTATCTATTGATCTATTATTGATTCAAGTCGAATTTTTTACTAAAATTGTCATGTTTCACATCCTAAATCGGTAAATCAGTAAAATCCAAGCCACCCAACCTACTGTCCAGTTGTGATCTATTGATCTATTGATCTATTGATCTATTGATCTATTGATCTATTGATCTATTGATTAAGGTCAAATTTTTACTAAAGTTGTTATGTTTTACCCTAAATCAGTAAATCAGTAAATCATGCCGTCATTCATCTCTCTTGGTCAGTCGTGATCTATTGATCTATTGATCTATTGATCTATTGATTTGGATGTTTTACTAAAATTCCCGATAAATGAACTTTACATACCCTAAATCGAGTAAATCAGAAATCATGCCACCCAGCACATCCTGTCCGGTCGTGATCTATTGATCTATTGATCTATTGATCTGATGATCTATTGATTCAATATTTTTGCTAAAATTGTAACGTTTTACATACCCTAAATCAATCAATCAGTAAATCGATCGCAACCACCCTCCTGTCCATCATCGATCTATTGATCTATTGATCTATTGATCTATTGATTCAAGTCTATTTTAGAGTCTCATTTTGGATAAACATAACATAAAATCAAGTTCTTTATACAAAAAGATCAGTCAATACTCTGACGTAACAAAGTTTCCACATTAATAAAAGCACTTAGCATCATCTGAACTATGGCTATAACTGGCGACAGACCTGACGCATCTTAAGCGAATAAACATTCGCATTTGTAGTTGACTTATCAACAGTAGTAAACTAACAAACATACAAAACAGCATTCCAACTTTATCAAACATAACTCCAACATGACAATGTTAATTTGCTGACATGGTATGATCTAACCATCTACATAATACCTAACGTGTAGGAACAATAGCAAACAAAGTAAAGTTTTACCCTCAGTAGAAAGCTAAACTATGAACATAACATACTTAACATTCAACAACCAATAAGCAGCTGTCATTAACAACTTATTCAATAAAACGAACATACGAGGGAAGTAAAACCCAAATAGTTGTAAACATAACAAAGGTTTATCAAACATAACATAAAGTGAGTTGTTTTGCGGATGAAGTGTGCGGTGAGTTGGCGATGGTTTGCAGGCGGTGAAGGTCATCGATGGAGTGATGCGCTCTCTCTCGCGCCGGATGGTCAGTGGTGTTCTGAATGGTTGAATGTGGTCAGATAGTGTGTGTGTGTGTGTGTGGTGGTGTGTTGTTCTGTGGTGGGCGGGT
>JABUQX010060322.1:0-28395 GCA_015478945.1 Trachelipus rathkii | reverse complement strand
TAGTCTTGTTTATTTACTGTTTTACAAATATAGTAATAGCGTGAATCTCGATGTTTAAACACGCACATGTATTATAGGGTTAGTATTTAGTAAAATATCCATTTATTCAATGTGTTTTATTATTCATATGTAGGTTGTTACCAGTAAATACGATCTATTTAACATGGTAGCTGAGAGTAGTTTGTAACAGCCTGAATTTGAATGGGAAAACAGAAATGAAGTAGGCCCTAGGGTTAGCCTATAATAGGAATTAGGAAATAGGCCTCAGATAACCCTAGGTAATTATTCAATAACTGCCTCTAAACAGATTTTTATAAAAATCACAGCATTGACTCTTAAAAAATATAATGAAGAATAGAAAAGAACTATGGATCGGTCTCTTTAGGAAAAAAAAGTTACAAACTCTCAAAGTTGTGAAAAACCCATATTAGGCATTTGTTTTAAAAAAAAAACGAAAAAATTTTTTTTTTTTGAAAAATCACAGGATATACTCTAAAAATATAATGAAGAATAGTGAAAACGAAAATCGCAGTCTCTTGAGGAAAAAAGTTACAAGCCTCTGAAGGTTTTAAAATTTCCCATAACTTTCATTATAATAAAAATTAGTGGGCTTCGGTGCTCGTTTTAGGGCCATCCTAGTCAGGTTATGTAAGATTTGTTAATTCTACATAGATTTTCTCTGTGTATACCTAACAAAACTTATCATAACCTGACTTAGAGGGCCTGAAATGAGACCTAACCTGGATCGATCAATATTTTTGAAAAAGTCTAGTTGATTTTTAACAACTTTGGAATGCCTGAAAACTTTTTTTCGCTAAAGAGACCGACCAAATAATTTTTTTTTATTCTTCATTACTATTTTTTTAGAGTCTATGCTGTGATTTTTATAAAAATCTGTTTAGAGGCAGTTATTGGAAATAATTACCAAACCCTATAATAGAATTAAGAAATAGGCCTAGATAAACTTTAAAATAGAATTAGAACAAGCCTATTATATAGTTAAATATGGATTTGTCAATGCAGAAAATTGATTCACTGCAAGGTAAGACAAACTGGGAAGATTGGAAGTATCTTATGCAAATAAGGCTAAGTGGTATACCAGATGCAATAGAAGCAATCAATGGTAAATTAGAAAAGCCCCAAGAACCCAGTACTACAGCAACAGGTGAAGAGAAAAAGGCTTACAAAAAGAAATTAGACAAATTCAATAAAACTCAATCAGATGTAATGTTTTTGTTGGTTTCAACATTAAGCCAAAGTATTAGAAGTCAAATAAGGAATCTTTTGAAGCCAGATGAAGTGTGGAAGAAACTTCACAATCTTTTTGCAGGAGTTGAAGAAAACAAAGTTTACGATGTTTGTTCACAGTTTTTTTCTTACAAATGGAATGAGAAATTAGACATGGCTGGAAATTTATCTTCAATAAGACAGCTCTGGGGTAATCTTCAGGAAGAAATTGTCATAATTCAAGAGAAGAATGAAGGTTTATTGCCAGAGATATTTCTCATATGTAAGATTTTTGAAATTTTGCCAAAGGATTATTCAAATTTCCAAACTATATGGCTCATGATTCATAGTAATAGAAAAGAAAGAAGTATAGATAATCTGGTAACTTGGCTTTGCACAGAAGCAAATAAGATGGTATAAAAGGTTAAGTCAGAAAATTGAGAAGCGTTAACAATAAGGGGATGATTCAATGTTGGGCCGGGGCTGGTCCCCATTTTCAGCCCCTACTAAATATGGACATAAAATTCCGAATTTTCAGCCAATTTTGACTATATAAACACCAAAATGTAGCTTTTTTTGCCCTCTAAAACATTGTTTTCTGTGTTTTTCTGTGACTGTAGTCATTCTTCAGAATTTTTCAATTTTTCAAAATCCATGGTTTTTGACAATTTTCATATCAACTTTCAGAATTTTTTGGGAAATGACTTCAAACTTGAAATATGCATAGATTGGTCCATTACCTACAATAATTACACTAGAACATTTTTGATTTTTGAGTTCTGTCTCGAGGCGTTGTCCGAATTTCCAAACAGTATTTTTAAATTTGAAAAAGTGAAGAGAATTGAAATAATTTTTTTTTTTCTACTCATCCGATCAACATCAAATTTTCAGGGCTTGTACAATCGGGCAAGATGCATCTTTTTTACTTAGATAATTTCTTTGTATATGCAATAGGTTTAGATTTGTTCTTGGAATAAATTTTCAAAAAAAATTTGTTTTGAAAATTTTTAAAAAATTTTCTTTTGAGTATACAAAAACATTATCTAAGTAAAATAGATGTATCTGCCCGATTGTACAAGCCCTGAAAATTTGATGTTGATCGGATGAGTAGAAGAAAAAAAAATTTCAATTTTTCACTTTTCTCAAATAAAAAAAATATGGGTTTGGAAATTGGACAACGCTGAGCACAGAACTCGAAAAACATCAAAAATTTCTATCTGTAAATTATTGTAGCGAATGGGACCAATCTATGGCAGTATTTCAAGTTGAAGTCATTCCCAAAAAATTCTGAAAGTTGATATGAAATTGTCAAAAACATGGATTTTGAAAAAATTGAAAATTCTGAAGAATGACTACAGCACAGAAAACACCCGGAAAACAACGTGTTAGAGGGCAAAAAAAGCTACTTTTTGGTATTTATAGTCAAAATCGGCTGAAAATTCTGAATTTTATGTCCATTTTTAGGTGGGGCTGAAAATGGGGACCAGCCCCAGCCCCAGCCAAACATTGGATCCTCCCCATAAAAGGAAACTACAGAGAAAAAGTCCCAAAGATAAAGATGAAGACATTCCTTGCAATTTACTGCCCATTTAAAAGGTCACTGGATCAAAAATTGCCGAAAATGGATTCAGATGGTAGACCAAAAAGAAAAATAAAGCCAGAAAGAAATGCAGTGTTTTTGAAAAATAAATGAAAATTCAAAAGCTAAAACAGAAGTAAAACTTTATATGTTAGTGTAGAATGACAAGTTTTTATTTTCGCAAGAAATGATAGAGAAAATTTTGGTATTTTGATAATGGCGCTACAAAACACATAACAAATGAGAAAAGTTATTTTAAAACTTATAATGGATTCGAGCATTCAGTCAAGGTAGAAATCAGCAAATGGTCAGGAAGCAAAAGTGTTAGGATATGGAACAATTTAAGTAGAATCAGTTGTAGATAGAAAAAATATCTCAATTATTTTTGAATGATGATTTTATTAAGTCCTGATATTTAAGAAATTTTATTGTTCAGTATTTGCAGCTCATTGAAGCATCCAAATAGTGAATTTATATCTGGACCAAGTGTATGTAGAATTATGGTAGACAAAAAAAGCCTATTTTAATGGCTATCGTAAACCAAAGGAAAGGGCTATTCAAAGTTGCAAAATGAAAGCTAAAATCTCCCATATACCAGAAATAAATGCACTTAGAAAAGGATCTATTACAGTTATATCATGAAAGAATGGGACATCAGGTTAGAGTCATCAAGAGAGAAATCTGATCAAAAAGGAACTAAATATTGAAACTCACCTTTGATAACAGAAATTGTACAGAATGTATAAATGGAAAAAATGCATCGTCAGAATTTTGAAAAAAGACCAAATAGTACTAAGCAAGGAGAATTGCTATTTTTGCAGATGTTTGTGAACCATTTCAAGTATTATCAAACTCAGGTTATAAGTATATTTATATATGTTTACAAGATGATTTCTCAAAAATGAGATTTATATTTTTAAGAAAAATCAGAAGTTGTGTGAAAAATTGAGGCAAGGTTCTTTGAAGAAGCGAAAAGTACCAAGACATCCAATTCAGAGAATTTTTAAGTGAGAATGGCTATAGAATTTTATATAAGTTTAGTTAAAAAGCTTTTACATAAATATGGAGTAAGACAAAGGTTAACGGCTCTGTATACTCCACAACAAAATAGAGGGGAAAAAGAAAATAGAACGCTAGTTGAAGCGGCCAGATCATTCATGTATTCAAAAGTAAAATTTTCACAGAAGTGTTGGGCAGAATTAATTAACACAGCAGCATATATAATAAATAGAACTGGAAAATCCACAGTTGATGGGAAAATGCCTTTTGAAATCTAGTATGATAGAAAGCCCAGAATCAAGCATCTATGTTTAATCGGAACAGCATTGTGGTGGATTCCAGATCAGAAAAAGAAAAAGTTAGACCCAAAAGCAAAATCAGGTGTGTTAATTGTATGAGGAATTGAAAGCTACAGAAGTAATAGATCAAGGGCAAATAATTTTGCGTGTTTAGATGCAGAGATGTAGTATTTGAAAGAGAAGAACTTTCAACTTGACAGAAGAGGATAAAGGAATTCAGAAAAAGAAAAATAAAAAGAAAGAATCAAATAGAGAAATACAGAAACTGATGACAAGTACATCTATAATTAGGTTAAATCATCACATACAGAAACAGAATCTGATACAGAAATAGAATCTGATACAGAGAAGGGTCTGATCAGAATAGAAAGAACAAGAGAATAGTAAGCACCAAACACACTTAGAGACATCATAATTAAAAAGCATTTTCAAGTTTGATGACTACAGTACTTTATCTATTATTAGAAGATATGGAAAGAACCTGAAAATTATAAAGAAACTATGCAGAGTAAGCATAAGAAAAATGGGTTAATTCAATTGAAAAATGAAATGAAAATCATTTGAAGAAAATCAAACCTGGAAAACTAGTTCGAAATGACCACCAGGAAGAAAAACCAATTGAAAAAACAAATGATTTATAAAATTAAAATGAATCCAGATGGTACAGTTGACAAATATAAAGCAAGGATTAGTTGCAAAAGGGTATAGTCAGCATAAAAGAATTGACTATGAGCAAACATTCAGATCCAGTAGCAAATAAGAGTACTGTAAGGACTTTAATAAGGGTAGCAACTAAAGCAAAACCGTAAATAATTAACAATTTGATGTAGTTATAAAGCATATAATTATAGAAATTTATCAAAAAATTATATATAAACAACCCAAAGGTTTTGAAGAGAGACAGACAAAAGTATCAAGTAAACACAAGTTGTATGGGCTTAAAGCAAGCACCGAAGATGCCGGAATGAAAGACTTGGAAACTTTCTTTCAAAACTTAATTTTGGTAAAAGTACAGCTGATCCTTGTCTTTACATAAGAAATTAGAATGGACATAAAATCATACTTGCATTATATGTTGATGATGGACTAGTTGCATCAACAAGTCAAGCAGAATTGCAGAAATTTTTTGAAGAATTTAAAAAGGAATTCAAAATAACATATAAACCTGCAACATAATTTTTAGGAATTGAAATTGAATCAAGAAATGATGGTTCAAAGAAAATTAGTCAGTCATGCTATATATATATATACTAAAAGAATACTAAAGGAATTTGGTATGGAAAATTGCAATGCAGTGTCAACACCCATTTTAAAGGATAATGTTACACACACGGTTGTGGAGTCGGAGTCGGGGAGTCGGTAGTTTTGAAGAGAGTGGAGTCAGAGTCGGAGTCAGCAATTTTGAAAAGAGTGGAGCCGGAGTCGGTAATTTTGAAGAGGGAGTCGGAGTTGGAGTCGGAGTCAAAGTCAGTAATTTTCAAAAGGGTGGAGTCGGAAATTTTCAAAAGTGTGGAGTCAGAGTCGGTAATTTTCATGAGGGCGGAGTCGGAGTTGGAGTCTGTAATTTTGAAGAACAAAAATTTAAAATAACATTGGATAATTATCCATACTGATCAATGATATACGCTAATGTAGTAGAGTTTTCACATCAATAAAGCTAACATGACATAACCTGAACTAAGAAAATAATGTACAACAACAAATTTAAACAACTTACGCATGAATAAACTGTTGTCATTAACAAAGTTCTACACTTAACACTAGTAAAGTAACTAACATTGCAAAGCAAACGTAAAGCCTATTCAACTTTTTCAATCATATCTCTAACATATTAATGTTAATTTTACATTGACACATATTTAACAAAAAATTTATCACGTCCTTGTATAATTATCATACAGACCAACGAATATATGCTAACGTAACATATCTTGTCTAAGCAAAGCATGATGCAACCGAAGTTATCAAAACCCGTACATAAGCTATTTCATATTCCTCTTTAACTATAAGTCTAAACATAACAAATTTTATCCCGAGCATAACATAAAAATAAACTTCTTTGAATTAAAATATTGTAGTCAAAGAGAAAATAGTTTACCGATCCTAAAGCAGTAAATCAGTAAATCAAATCACCCAATCCCCTCCCCTCCTCCCCACCCATCCGTCCATGATCATGTGCATTATTGATTCAGGTTCACAGTTTTGTATCATAGGCCAGAACAGTACACAAAAAGATTAAGTTCCTTATATACTTAACCTAAGAATATATGCTAACGTAACATGTGTTTTCACATAATAAAAGCTTACTTAGCATTACCTGAACTAAGAATATAAGTACAACGACAAACCTAGCACACATTATGTGCGAATAAACTACTAACATTAACCAAAAATTCCATACTTAGCAACAGTAAAGTACCTAGCGCAGCATACAAAACGTAACCTATTCATATTTTTTCAAGCATATCTCTAACATATCAATGTTAATTTTACATTAACATGTAATATTAACAAAAATTTAGCATAACCCTGTCTAATTATCATAACAGACAACGAATATAATGCTAATGTTACAGTTTTTTACATTAAACATAGTAAAATTTAACAAAAATTCATCATAACCATGTCATCGAATAATTGCAAAATAAAGTTTTATCCAAACATAACATAAAAGATAACAAAGTTTTATCCAAACATAACATAAAAGATAACAAAGTTTTATCCAAACATAAACATAAAAAACAAGTTCTTTTGAATAAAATATCATAATAAAGTGTAATAGTTTACTGATTTTAAAGCTGTAAATCAATAAATCAAACCATCCGGCCCTCTAAGCCCCTCCCCACCCACCCTTCCATGATCTCTTGATCTATTGATTCAAATCATAGTTCGAGTATCATTTTGGATAAACATAACTAAAAATAAGATCTTTATACATAGACCAACGAATATACGCTAACGTAACAAAGTTTTAACAAAACAAAATTTTCCATTAAAGTTAAAAAAACATTATTTCATTAAAAAAACCCCTTAAAAAAATTAAAAAGAAAGAAGTAAACGTACAACGACAAACCTAAAACCTTAAACACTCAAATAAACAGTCAACATTAACAAAGTTCTGTACTTAACAGCAGTAAAGTAACTAACATATGATAAGACTGTAACCTGTCACACCTTTTTAATACGATAGTCTGTAACATTTGTCATTGGTTATCTTTTACCTTAACATTTTAGTCAATAATTAACTAAACATTTATTCATACCGTTATCTAGTTATCATTTACATACCACGAATATGTGTTAAGGTAAACCAAAGTTTCACATCAATGAGCTAACAAATCATAACCTAAACTAAGAAGTATAATGTACACACCAAACTAACCATTACCTTCACGCGGAGAATAACAGCTACATTCACAAAATTCCCACTTATCAACGCGTGAAAGTTTAGCTAACAGACATACAAAACTCAATGTGTCCCCACTTTTCCAACATATCATCAACAGCTGATGCAGGATTATCTAACAAAATCCCTTAACAAAGTGACCAATCTATCAGACACCAAAATCATGAACTATGAACTGACACTACATTCATCAAAGGGTCACTCATATCGAATATAACACCATTTTGAACTATGAATAAACATGGACATAGCAAAATTCTCAGAGCAAATCCTAACAGATTAACCCAGCAAAAAACTTATCCTATCTCACGTTTCGTAACACATCATCGTCAGTTAACACAGTAATATCTTACGAAACTTATCATTTCTCTAATAAACCAGTTTTTAATTTCATATTGTCATAGTAATATTTAACAAAAAACGTAACAGAAATTAAACATAGCCTAACATATCTAACACTTACAATGGGTGAAAACCTATAATAGATACTGACATCTGGATCTATGAATAAGACATTAACATTTGGACCTACGAATAAGTTCTCAACCAATCCCTCATCATACAGCAAAACTCAACCTATACTGGCTTTTCAATCATAACAGTCCAGTAAATAAAAGCTGCATATCTAACCAAATCCCGTAACAAAGATGACAAACTTCAAGATACCAGCATCTTGAATACTAAATTGATACTTACATTCATCAAAGGTCCGGCATATCAAATATTAACTATCATTTGAATATGAATAAACGTAGACATCAGCAAAATTCACGGTCAAACATCATAAAATAACCTGATCACACAGATCAACGAATAAACGCTAACATAATATTTCCTGAGCTAAAAACATATAGCGTCGGGCGGGGTGACCGGGCCCGCCTCTTTAGGAGGGATGATTCAGTCCACTCTAAAAAAATAAAAAATATTAAAAAAAAAAAAATTGTTTTCGCTCATTTAATCATTTAATAGTCACGCGGTAGTACAAGTTTTATTTAGACATCCTTTTATTTCTAGAAAGTTTTTATATTTTTAAAAAATGTTACAAATTAGATTTACAAAAGCCCTTCAATAGAATTTCACTTTTTAAAAAATTATGATTTTTTTTAAACGTTTGTGTATAAAAATGATAAAATGGTTGAATGGATTTTAATATTTTCAGTGTATACACATCGAGTTATTGTTAGCTGTCAATACTGGCAAAGTAAATTTTTGTTCCAGACAGTATTAGTGGCTAAATCACGGGGCCTAACCTTGGTCCGATCACCCCGCCGTAAAATTGATGATGGAGGTGAAGCGGACCACCATTGCTTTTTCGTTTTTACATATTATTATTGACATTTATACGTATAATAATTTAAATTTAATAAAAAGTTACTTATATTAATGTGAGAAATTTAAAAAAAAAAAATGAAATATTTAGTAAATGTAACGGATTACGAAAGAGAGCACGAAGGGTAAGAAATTGTGATAGTGGAGGAGGCGGAATCGGACCACCTTATTTTTATTCTTATTTTATTTATCATTATTGACATTTTTATTACTTATTACGAATTTTAATATGATAAATAATTTTTATATTAAGTAAAAATTAAAATATAAAATTGAATTTATACGTAAAAGAGGAATTTAAACAGATGGTCCGATTCACCCCTCCACGGGCAGGCTGAAGAAGCTTTATTAAAACTTTAATAAAACTTTTATTATTAGAATTACATTATTATTTTTTTGTGCTTATTACTTACCTACTATATGGCCTTGAATTTCAGAAAAAAAAAATTCCAAAAAGTGCATTAGGGGAAAGTCCGGAGACGAAGTTATACCTAAAGTGGTCCAAGTCACCCCGCCCGACGCTAGTACCGCAACATACCATGCATACATTAAGTGTGAATAAACAGTAGACATTAACAAAGTATAACAATCTCAAACTTTACTATAAACAAACCGATAGGTTTGGCAACAGCACATCATACAGAGGCGATCTGGCTGCACTGTAAGCACTACTTGGAGACCACCCATGGAAATGCGACCCTTGAAAGGGTGTGAATCCACAGAAGGGGGATCACCCATAAGGGGGTGTAAGCGGGCATTACCCCTCCGAAGGAGGGGTAAGGCCTCAGCCCGAAGGGCTGATGCCCAAAACCAAGGCCAAACTAAAGCCCAAATTACCAATATGACAACCCTGATACCAATGTTGACAGACACTTTTTTCAGCAAACCTGCAAGAAAAGGGGAAAAAAGTTGCCAGATAGTATTTCTGAAAATATATATATATATATATATAGTATATATATATATATATATAATATAATATATATAATATATATATATATATTATATATATAGATATTACGTATATATATATTATATATTATATAAATATATATACTAAAATAAAAAAATAATATAATATAACATATCACATATATACTAAATATATATATATATATATATATATATAATATATATATATATAAATAATAAAATTATAAATAAATAATAAAATAAAAATAATATACACATATAAAGTAAATAATATAATATATATTATAGATATAATATATATATAATAATATATATAGTATATATATATATATAATATATATATACTATACCGGTATATATATATAAATATATATATATATAATATAAATTATATATAAATATAATAATATAATATATATATATATATATATAATATATAGGACTGTACGGATAGTATTGGTATCGGCAGTATCAGCCATTTTTGTGGGTATCGGTATCAGTATCGGTTCGGTTAATATGGCCGATACTTGGCCGATACTGGCCGATACTTCTACTTTTTGGGTGAAGATTATGAGAAACTTTTAGATTTCAATAATAAATCTAGTTTCGAAATATAAAGGTAATGATGGGACGATGAATCGTCATTGGAAAAATGGCATATTTTTTCTCAATCGTCATTGTCCTCGTCATGGCAATTTCTGCCTATTATTTTGCCGATTAGGTGAAGAAATATTACACCAGAAACTGGTGAAAGATTATTATTTCCGCATCATAATTTAAGAACTCTAAATTTAACAGTACTAAATTTTGCATCTGTCCATGTCTCGTATATTTAAATTTTTTTAAAATCAATGTTTTTGAAGATACTTACTATATATCAAAGATTACAGAAAATATTAAATTAAATATAAGGAAACATTGAAATTCATCTTATATAATAATCATTCATTATTAAATCAAAAAAAATATTATTATTAATCAAGGAAAAACTATTATTATTTATTATTATTTCATTATTATTATTATTATATTATATATTATTATATTATCTAATTATTATTAATTATGTATTATTTATTTTTACCCTAACCTTTTGCTCTTGTTGAGACCCAGATGGCTAAGAATTCATCCCTCAACTCGTTTAATATTCCAACTATAACTTATTTCATAAATTCCCTCTAAAGGGTGGGAGTATGTGCCTATGTAAACATTTTAATACTCCTGTAACACGTCCTCGAAAATCTCGAATCTCCAAATTTCGTGTTCTGTGGCTTTAAAATCTTTCTTCCTTCTACTACATAAATCTTGTGCTTCTGCAACTGTTTTCCTAACAAACAGATTTTCAGCATTTTTTGGAATATCTTACCACCATACTTGGACTACACTGCCCACCTAACAGAGACTGTATACTCTTTCACATCCTCCCTACTCTTCTAAGGGCATGTATCAATAGTACCGCAAACAAACTCGAATGGTTGGGCTCCTACTACCCACCTATCAGGAACTGATCTAGGTGGGAGGGGGCCTGAATTCATTCATAGATCTCTCAAAGAGTCATGGAGAGCTTAACTAATTAAAGAAGAGCCTACACACATTCCGGATCATCCGAACCAATTCTTGAACCCAATTTTTGAACACCCCTGACCTATGTTTCACCAGTAGTCTTACTCGACTATAAAATATCATCCACTGTCGCTGGCATATTGGTAATATTCTGACCTACAACCTTTAATTCTCATATCATTTTATTTAAGTACATTCCTTACTGGACAACAGCTCCATCCTGTCTTATGAGTTTTTTCTGGCTACTTTTGAATCGGGGCTGAAATAGCTGATTGTGATTCTTGCGATGCCTTTACGCCAACTATAATTGGGAGTTACTTCTTTGTCTCTGAAGTTGCTTCTACTTATCTGGCCTTGATAATCGGTGGGAGTGTAATCGTTATGCGTAAGCAAGATTCATCCTTCTTCAATAAATGTCTCTGTCTCTCCTTAAAGATCTGGTTCTTGTGCTTGGTTTCTCTGGTCATTGAGCAGAGACGTGCGTATCAGGAGTGGAAAAATCTCATTCTCATTATCATCTCGCTAATTTTCATTCAGCTAAGAAATCGTTTAATAATACTCTTCGATGAAGCAAAGCAAACATTCATGACAACGAAAGTCCCTGACATCCTTGTTTCCCTCCTTCTGACAAATCTTTATGGCCTCTGTCAAAACATCTCTAAACTTCTGTAAATCTGCTATTCCTCCTCTTATTCGCTCTTATGATGGTTCGTTGCTAATACTCCAACTGAAAGGCCAATCTTTTTGCCTCTATTTTCCTTCAACTCACTTCCGTTTCTTCTCCCCTCCTTCTTCCCCTCCTTCTTCCTCCTCCTCCTTCTCCTCTCAGGTGTCTAATGTCTCTACCCATTTGATCGAGTGCATGGGGCTCCTGAAATCTATTTAAAGTAAGGAGCGGTTGCCGGATTGGCATTTCTCTCCGAAAGGTTGGGAGTTGCGTTTCGTGCTGACGACGCCCCTCGTTCAAACTATTTCTCTATGTCTCATACTAAGCACTTTCCCTTAGTAGTGGAAGCACGCTTAAGGTTCTAACTATTCCGAAAAAAAAGGAAGAGGAAGCCGCTCTGATCCTCTAGCTATCGTCCAGTATAAGCTCTCACTTGTAATTCGTATCTAAGATCTTTGGAAACCCTTCTTCAAACTCTCGCTCTTAGTCATTCTTGGAATCTTTCGATTCCCTCTGTGCGATCGCCAAAATACGGCTTTCGGCGCTCGGGTTTACTGGCGATATACTTTCCTTTTAACGTATTTATGGTTTTCAGCCATTTAGGAACTACGGGAGACTTGCGAGGTGGCGCCGCTTGACATATCCAAAGGCATTTGACCGGGTTTGGCACGCGGCACTGCTCTCCAGTCTCCCCTCCTTTGGGTTTCTCCTTCTCTTTGTTACTTATGTCTAGCTTCCTTTCAAATCGTTCAATATCAGCTGTTTTTGAATGGAGCAACTTCTTCTTTTTCTGTTCAGTAGTGGGTGTTCCTCAGGGGTTCTGTCTTATCTACTACTTATTCCTACTTTTGCATTTAAATCTTCTCACCTGCGAATCTAACTCTATCCACTCATGTCTGATGAATCAATTCTTCATTCTTCAACTCATTCAATTCTGCTCCATCGTTTTACTTTTAGAATTGCCTCTCTTCTTAATATTTCCGACTCTATTCTCGCCATTCGGACTAGAATCTCCCTTGCTCGGGGTCGTGTCTGAATCTTTTGAAATTCAATTCGTAAAACTACAAATCTCCGTCTCTAAAGACAACTTGTCTAATTCTCCTCTGGTCTCTTTCTGACGGTTCTCTCTCTCTCTCTCATGTTGACAATATAAACTCCTTAGCCATAACATAAACAAAAAAAAAAGTCTTGGAAACCCGCACATCAAACGAGTTGCTAGGGCGGCCTCAAAAGAAACTGGGAGTTTTGTTTAAACTTGCGGGACTTTTTTTCTTCTTCTCAGTTTACTCCAGCTATACAAGGGTCTCATCCGCTCTTGTATGGATCTACTGCTCTTCTGATCTGGTCGGCATCTGGTTTTCTTCGCTGTTTAGAAATGGAGTCAGTCAAAGGCCCCAAAAGAATTATAGACGCTCTGTAACGTTTCAGTTCGACTTGACCACTCTATTTTATGTAGAGCACGAAAATGTTGGGTGCTTTATCTCTTTTCTAAGGTTACTGCCAAGAGAACCAAACTGAAACGTGCCTCAAAGGGTGGGGTGAAAAACTTTACCACTGCGCGTAAAACACCGACCTTTTACGACGCCCTGGTAGAACACAAGGGTGCCTGTGTCTCACTTGAGTTATTGCGTCGATGATCGTAACTCCAGGCTAGTTCGCCGTGGTGGTTCCTTCTTTCCTGTCACCTCTGTTCTTTGGAATTTTCTTCCATCTTCTTTGTTTCCTACTGAATTAAATCTCCCTCACTTAATAGCCCGCGCCTGTGCTAATCTGCGTAATTTTCGTTAGATGGTGCACTTTTGTAGTGTACAACACCTCTTCCTTGAATTAAGGCGCTGTCCGTGAATGGTGGTGATCAACTGTAAAAATATATATATTATAATTATATAATATATATATATATATTATATATATATATATATATATAATATATGATAATTATATAATATATATATATAGAGAGAGAGAGCGAGTCAGAGAGGAGATTCTGAGATGATGAGAAGAGAGATCGAGAGAAAGGTATTTACATGTGTGAAACAAAGTGATTTGAGAAAGAATTGAGCCAGGGAGGAGAAAGTGAGAAAAATACATGTGAAATATTTGAGGTTTTATGGGATTTGTTAGCAGCGATATGATAGGGAAATAATGAGAGAGAAGTTTCTGGATAGGCTGATGTGATATAGATAATGTAGAGAGTTACGGTGGTGAGTAGAATGATGGAGAGAATCAAAAGTGGATAGGGTTGTAGGATTTAATAGCGTAGTTGAGGACGGGATGTGTGATAGGTTCCACTGATGGTTATGTACAGTTATTTAGATGGAAGTGGGATATGAGAAATGTAGAAAGGTAGGAGGAAGGAGTGGCAAGGAGAGATGGATTGTAGAGAAGATGAGAGAGAGATGAATGGAGTGAAGAAAGGATGAGGTGGAGTGAGGGTGCCTCCGTTTTATATGCGGAATGAATTTGGGTTTTGATGTTGGGAAATAGATAGAGTTTGAGGATGGATATGCGGGGAGAGGAGATTTGAGTAGGGGATTGTGGAGAGAGGAGGAGAGGAGGGGAGGGGAGGTCTGGAGGAGGGAGGGAGGAGGGAGGACTGGAGGAGTGAGGAATAGCTGAGAGACAGAATGAGGAGAGAGGTAGTGAGGAGGAGAGTGGAGAGGGGGGATGGCAGTGCAGACGTAGAGAGGAGAGTGGTGAGAAAGGCGATGGGAGGGAGGGAGGGAGCGGAGGGAGGACGGGCACGGGAGAAGAGGGACGGAGGGGGGAAGCGCGAGGATGTACGCCGATGGGAGGGAGTAAGGAGGGAGGGAGGAGGGAGGGGGAGAGAGAGAAGAGGAAGAGAGAGATGAGAGATGTGGAAGAAGTGAGTGGATTGATTGAGATGATGAAGGAAGATGAGAGAGAGAGAAGCAAGATGGTAATGGATAACAGGAAAACTTCTATGTATTAAATGCGTCAGCTGGAACAAGTGTGGCTTTTAATGGAGTGTACAATATTTTAAATGAAGACATGATAGTGTTATACAACTACTTAATTCTTCCTTATTATAGTAAAATATGTTTAATAAAATATTTTATGTAAAATAATATATATGTTTTAAAATATACTTTTCAATATGATTGTCATCGTGGAAATTTACGTATAATCACTCGAAGCTAGGAACGGAATCAGCGTCATGTAGTTGCAAAGAAGTGTCTTAATCGTTCTTCTGGTAGTCACTTAAGATAGAGGAAGATTCTAATGAAAAAGCAATGTTCCTTATAGTCTAGCGCTAGATGACACCCACAAGAATGGCGTCCTCGCGCTACGGTGACCCAACCAACTTCAGAATGCATTTTAAATATATCATAAGCGAGTCTTCGTTGCTGTGAGAAGCGATAAAAGAGATATAACTATAGAATGATAAATAAGGATTGCTCAGAAGTTTACATGAAGGACGCATGTTATCATATAACCTTACATTCTCGCCCAATTCAAGACGACTGATAGTTGACGATGGTGTGCTTTCGCAGGACTCAGAATAAAACCTTGGACTAAATAAAGGATGAAAGAGGATTTGGATATGTTAGGATGTTTCATAAGTTCGGATGGAGCTGAGAAATCTCAAAGAGTTAACATAATTCAGTTGAGTCTCTCTCGAGAATGGAATCCCAACAACCCTTAGGGGCAATTGTACTAGCTGCTCGGAATAAAACTAAGAGACATTCGAGTGCAAGGAGGCAAGGATAAATAATATATCGAGTGAAAGAGAGATAGAAGGCTCCACGGAGAGAACAAGGAGATATCTACGTTAACAAGCGAGAGATATCCTTTCAATTGTAGGTGGCATTGAAAGGGACCAAGGTTGTCCGATTAGATTACAGGGCTTGCAAGCGAACATATTTATTAGCCCCTCCTTCATCAGTCGAGAGAGGGTTGAGATAAAGGGAAAAAATAATGTAATATATATATATATATATAGTAAGAATAATATAATAGACAAATAGTATCATAGTATAATAATATAAATGGGGTATTATATTTGATGATACATGTGGATATAATATATATATAAAAGGTGTATTATATTATATATATATATATATATATATATATATATATATATATATATATATTATAAGAGAGTTTAAAAATCTTGCACTGTTTGTAAACAAATGTTTGTAAAACGTAAATGTAGTAAGACTTACAGTTGTCAGCTTTCGTTATATTAAATAATTCACAGTCACTGAGTTACAGAATAAGTTATTAAATATTAAATATTAAGAATCAAAAAGATTATAAAAAATAAAATCTACATTAAAAATGAAAAAGTGGCGAGCTAGCTGTAAAGAACAAAGAAAAAATAAATTAATATAATTAATATTTCACTTCATTATAAATTTACAACCAATTTCACATAACTTTTTTATAGGAACTTACACGTAAAACGATGAGCATTGGAGCTCACTTACAGCAGACTGGAAATCTACTCAGATTCCAGTCGCTTTAAATCATTGGAATATTCGGAAGTAGAGACAAATTAAAAGAATGTGAATACAAACAATGTTGTAATTTGTCCATAACTCAAACAGATAAGAACTAAATCTTTTAAAATACATACAGTATATGTAAATAAATGATGATAACAATCAGGATAATAGAATCATATATTATTTTATTGTTTGACATAATTTATATTCATATAAATTATGTTTATTAATTATTTACAAATGACTGAGTTCGTTTTGGATATATACGTAAAAGTGGGTAAAATTGAACAATTTTTTTGTTCACCTAACTGTAACTTTTTTTTTACTACTTGAATTTTCAAACTATGTTAGCCTAAATATATCTTAAGTTTAGTACTTTACATACCTGTGATATGGTGGTCTTCTGTTTTTTTTTGCTTTTTTTTTGCTTTTTCTTCAAATTTTTGAACATGGGCGGGTTGGGTAACTTTGAACAGGCCTTATTTTGAATGTTATATTTATATTTATAGGTTTTCATATTTATATTTATATTTATAAATGGCTTATTTGAGCATAAATATATGTAATTATGTACAATGGGAGAACTTTTTAACATTTAAGGGGCACAGGTACCACATAATCAAATACTGTCAATTTTTTGGTTTACCTCTCTATAACTTTTTATATAATTATTCAATTCTCAAATTATTTTAAAGTAATTATGTCTTAGTTGAGTAGTTTACATACCTGAGATATGGCGGTCTTCATTTTTTTTTTTTTTTTTTTTTTTGAACATTGGCGGTTTGGTATGGTATTCTATTGTTGTTTCAACATCAACAGGCAAATTATTGGGTATTGAGAAGGTTGGACAGCATCTTTGGAAATATATTTTTATGAACTGTAGATGTTGTTGGGTATTTCTGCTTGTAATCCTCAATCATATTTCCCCAGGTGAGTTTTAGAGGATTGAAGAAACTTACATCAAAAGTTTGGGTTAATAAATAAATATTAAGTAATAAAAATAATAAAAACAATAAATAAATAATAATTTCTTTACTTTTTATCAAATTCCATTACTTTTGAAACACTTATAGAGCGCTTTTGAAACACTTATAGAGCGTTCAATGTTACACAACGTGTTGTTCAAAATTCCCCCCCCCCCCTATTTTAACACTTAGTAACTTTGAAACCAAAAATTTTTTTTTTCGCTATTAGTGGTTTTTTGATCCTGATACATAGCGACAAAAATTTACCAATTTTTACACTTTTTGAAAAATTCCTTCTGCCCCAATGGGGGCATTTTTTGGCCTAATTTTTTTTTTACATTTTTCCAGATAAAACCTAAAGTTGAAGCCAAGTGCTTTTCCTTAGTTAATACATGAAACCGCTATCCTTTAACCTTCAAAATAAAAAAAAATCATCATTCTACACCAAATACTTTGTGAGTTATAACATGAAACAGGTAAGGGGGTTGATTTTGTTCAATGTTGTACCCCCGGTCAATGTTACCCACTTTTACGTATATATATATATATATATATATATATATATATATATATATATATATATATATATATATATTATATAGATATATATAATATATATATATTATATAATATAATATAATATATATAATTACGGTATATATATATAATATATATATATATATATATATTTATATTATTTTATTTTGTTTTTAATGTTTTAAATATATATTATATATATAATATATATTATAATATATATATATATATATATTATTATATATTATATATACCGTAATATATATATATATATATATATTATATATATATATATAATATAGATATATAATATATTATATATATATATATATTATTATTATAATTATAATATATATATATATATTATATATATATATATATATATTATATATATATATTATATATACCGTATATATATATTATATATATATATACCGTTATTATATATATATATATATTATATATATATAATTATGAACAATATTAAGAATACTATAATATTTATATAAATATATATATTATTTATATATATATATATTATTATATATAATATATATTATATATATATATTATATTATATATATATATATATATACCATAAAGTGGGGCAATTCGGTCTACATGAGGCAATTCGGTTCAGTGGCTCAAAATAGCCTTTACAACAGGGGTGGCCAACCCGTGGCGCATGCGCCAAACTTGGCGCATTGGATGATTATAAGCTGGCGATTTTAGCGAAGGAAGGGGGGGGGCTTTTTTACCTTTTTTTTGGGATATTTTATATTTTTTCTCGGGCTACGTCTGCCTATTTCTTACGAATTTATTTTAATGAAAACTAAAATTCATTTTATTTCCAGGAAATTTGTTAAATCTGGCAAGATATAAAGAAGTATGTAACAAATATCACAATGTTATTGTTATTTATAGCAAGTCCATCAGGAAAACCGTTTCGCATTGTTTGAGAAAGTACTCTTTCACATAATAGAAGACGTGATCTTAATAGACACTATAAAACACAGCTTCAGACTAACATAGAAGAAAAAAATGAAGCTTGTTCTTGCGTGTGAGTCACGAAAAGAATATGCGACTAAGAAAAAGGAAGAAATCAGAAGAAGACAAAATATATTTGCTAAAGTAGGTTGTGAAGACTTGGCGATGACAGAAGCGTCATATTAAATTGCTTTAGCATTGGCGAAAAAAAAAGAAACCTTTTTCTGGCGGGGAAGAAATTGTTAAGCCTTGTCTCCAAATATTTGCACGCCATCTTGGTAATAAAGGTATTGAAAGGAAAGCAGACGAAAGTGCTATATCAAGGCAGACAGTTACGAGATTTATCGAGGAACTCTCTCAGGATGTTTTTCAGCAACTGGAAGACCTTGTCCATTCTTATACTTTTTCTCTAGCTTTTGATGAATCAACGGACATATGTGATGTTGCCCAGTTAAGCATTTTTATAAGAGGAATCGATGATAATTTTAATGTCTTTGAAGAACTTGTCAGTCTGGAGTCATTGCATGGTAAAACAAGAGGATCAGACATATTTGAAAAAGTAAAATCATGCATAGTAAAACAAGAGGATCAGACATATTTCGAAAAGGAAAATCATGCCTAGAAAATCTAAAATTAGATTATAGCAAACTCATCAATGTGTGTGTGCACTGACGGAGAGCCGTCAATGATAGGTAAAGTCAATGGCAAATTTTAAATCATCCTGTACTAAAATATCACTGCATTATACACCGAGAGGCACTGTGTGGAAAAACTTTAAATATGCAGCATGTTATGCTACCGGTTGTTAAATGTGTGAATAAAATTAGAGCAAGAGCATTAAACAGACGAGAATTCAGAAAATACTGTGAATTTGAATACTTTGATTTGGAATATGGTGAACTTGTCCTTCATTGCGAGGTGCGCTGGCTTTCTAAAGGACAGGTTCTGAGTAGATTTTGGAAATTGGAAAATTCTGTTTCTAATTTATAACAGAAAAATGAGCTACCTGATGAAAAACCCTATTATTTGACAACAACTGGCTATTTGATTTGCCATTTTTAGTTGATGTTTACTAGCCATCTCCAATGATCTAAATTTAAAACTGCAAGGCAATAATAAATTATTTCCTAGTTTAGTCAATAGCATCAGTTCATTTAAAATAAAATTAAAACTGTTCATCTCTCAGTTAGAAAATGAGGTTTTGAGTCAATTTCCAAACCTGAAAGAGCAGAGTGAATGTGCACTGGATAATAGCAATTTGACCAAATATATTGAAAAAATCGAGATATTGCAAGGGTCATTTGAAAGTCGTTTTCATGATTTTGCTAAAGAAGAAAACTACATGCTCGCATTTGTAAACCCATTTTCACTTAGTGAAAAAAACGTAATGCAGATGCCTAGTAACATACAAATTGGATTGATTGATTTTAAAACAAATTCATTATTAAAAATGAAATTTGATGAGCTTTTTCCAGATCAAAACTTCTGACATAATTAATTTCTGGAGTTCATTACCCTGTGAACATTTCCCAGAGCTAGGAAATTTGCAAAAAGTTACATATTACATATGTCGTTTTGAAATGACATACAGATGTGAACAAGCATTTTCATCGATGAAATTGATTAAAAGCAAAGCAAGGTCGAGAATAAGTGGTTTAAATTTGAAAAATTCTCTGCTGCTCTCAGTAACAAATTTAACACCAAACATTGAAAGACTAGCGAAATCCAATCAGGCTCAAAAGTCTCATTAATGCCGAGTAATGTTAATGTGCTGTAATAGATATTATTTTACATAAAATAATTAAAATATTAAAGCATTTAAAAATGTTAATTATGACTATTATGAGTTGTATGGCGCATCTGAACTCGTCTGTGAAAAAATTGGCGCATGGTATGCAAAAGGTTGGCCACCCCTGCTTTACAATGTAAAATATATCTTTATAGATGTAAAATAATGTGGTTTTATGTCTTAGGTATTAATTTTTTATGAAACCTTTCATTTAAGCCCATTAATTTTGTGATTTTTTTTTCCTGAGCACTATAAAATCGGGTAAATTTTAGGCTTATTGCTAAGAATCATACAGGTCAAAATAATTGTACTACATTATTGGTACCAAGATATAGTACTTAAAAATAGTTCATAACCTTAATGCAATCGTTGGAGTCATTCAGGCAAGAGATAAATATGTTTTATTATAAAAATTGTAACATGGGGCAATTCGGTCCAGGTTTAAAAATTTGCGTGGGGCAATTCGATCCACACTGAAATATTCATTAAATTAAATTTTTTAATACTCTTTTACAAAAAGATGTCTGAAATATAATGTTTAAAATAATTTTTACACTTTTACAGCAAGATAGGTAGGTAAAGTTTTCACATAGGCCTAATTAATTTGTACAATTTTTTTTCAGCAAGATGGTTCACACTTATGCAAAAGTAACACAGCAGGATACAAAGGGATACTCTGATGATGATGTTGCCAGAGCCTTAAGCCGTTTTCGTTTTTGCATTTGTGCTTACGAAACGTAATAGGCCTAAAACGCTTGAGTTTGCATTCGTTTTTGTCAAACAGCGCAAAATCGTAAAAAACGCTCACCAAATGTAAAGAATTTCCTTAATTCTGTGTAATATAGAATAAAAAAGAATAGCAACCTTACAGAATTAAGGAAATTCCTTACATTCAACATTTCAAAACATTAAAAAAACGCTCACCAACGTAAAGAATTTCCTTAAATTAATGTGTGTAATATAGATAAAAAAGAATTAAGGAAATTCCTTACATTTGAGTGGAGCAGTTTTTTACGACTGTGTTGCGTTTGACAAAACTCGATTTGAACTCGAAAATCTTATTACGTTTCAAGCCCAATTTTCGAAAATAATATTGAATACCATTTATTGTGTAAAAAACAGACCTAAAACGCTCCTTAGTTTGCGTCGTTTTTTGTCAAACAGCATTTGCGTTCGTTTTGTCAAACAGCGCAAAATCGTAAAAAAACGCTCACCAAACGTAAAGAATTTCCGTAATTCTGTATAATATAGCAATAAAAAAGCAATAGCAAGCACCTTACAGAATTAAGGAAATTCCTTACGTTCGGCGAGCATTTTTTTTACGATTTTGTGGTTTCACAAAAACAAATGCAAACTCGAACATTTTATTACGTTTTCCAACACCCAATTCTTAAAATAATATTGTAATACCATTAATGTTTAAAAATGAAAACTGACTTATCATAGTTTATAAATAAAACACTTTAATGATGATTCTTAGGGATGTTTAATATGATTCTTAGGGATGTGAAAATTGAAGTGGGACAGAAATTGCGCCCACCCCCCAAAATCTGTGGGCAATTCGGGTCCACATTTCTTATCGGCTTTCTAACATTAATTCGTTATATTATATATACAAATACAATTATACTAATTCTACTCCTAAAGGATAACATTAACATATAAAAAAAATAAAAATAAAAATAAAGTCCCCATAAACCTTAGCATTTTGAGTACCCCAAATTCTGGACCGAATTGCCCCACTTTACGGTATTTATATATTTTTATATAATATATATATATATATATATATATATATATAGAATATATATATATATATATAATATATATATAAGTATTATATATACAGTATATTATATATAATTTTTCAGGTTATATTTTAGATTATATTTTCCATTGATAATTACTGTATATTACACTTCAGTCATGGTTGATACAGCCAGAATAGAATTACAACCATTTCAAATTTCTCCTGTAAGTATAATATAATATATATATATATATATATATATTATAATATATATATATATATATATATTATATATATAACTATATATATATATATATAATATATATATAGTATATATATAGTATAAATATAGCGGGTATATACTACTCATATATAATATATATATATAATATAGTATATAATTATATAATATATATATATATATAGATATATATATATATATATATATATATAATATTATATATTATTATATATATATATATATTATATAGTTATATATATATATATATATTATATATATATATATATATTATACGGCTACTATATATTATATATATATATATATATAATATATAATATATATATACGTATATATATATATATATATATATATATATTATATTATATATAATATATATATATATATATATATATATATATTTATATTTATATTTATATTTATATTTATATATATTAGGGATGTACCAATAGTATCGGTATCGGCAGTATCAGGCCATTTTTTGGGATCAGATCGGCTATTGGTTATATGGCCGATGAGTGGCGTGTGAGCGGTTTTTGGGCTAAAAACCTTATGAGAAACTTTTAAGATTCAATAATAAATCTAGTTTCGATATATATAGTAGTACTAGGCTTAGCTTTTTTTTTTTTTTTCCGTCTACTTTTTAACTTAGATGTTTAGCGTATTCTGCCAATTGGGTTTTGCGTAACATTTACTATTTGGATAGCCTAGTATTATAAATTAATTTATGACATATTTAGCTCCACTTTTTTTAGTTGATTCAATAGTATTTTTTTTCTTTTTTTGTACGCAATTTTCGTGAGGAGTGCGCGAGTTTGATTTTAAACTTTTCTGGATTACCTCTCAATATTTTAGATATTTGCTGTAAGTAGGGTTTTAGCGTTTTAAAAATTTCAAGTTTTAAATTTTAGGTTTTAGCATATGAATAATTTTTCCTCATTTCTCCTTTGGTTTGTTTGTCGGTTGTGTTTGTCTTTTTTTTTTATGATTTCGTGATGCGTGTATTGATGCTAGATTTGGCAAAGGCGCTGGCTTTCTATTGACTTTGCCAACACATCAGTGGTTTTGAACTCTAACTCTGCATCTGTGGAATACCACCTCTCTAAAACTCTAGCCCTAATTTTTTGCTCTTATCTGAGACCCAGATGGCAGAAATCATCCTCTAACTCGTTTAATAATCCAAACTATAAACTTATTTTTATAATATTTCCGGTCTGATGGGTGGGTATGTGGCCTATGTAAACATATAACACTCCTAAACACGTCTCGAGAATCTCGAAATCTCCTAACTTCGATGTTCTGTGGCCTAAAATCTTTCTTCCTTCTACTAATAATAATCTTGTGCTTTGCCTTACTGTTCTCCTAACAGAACAGATTTTCATGCCTTTTTTGATACCTACTACTTCTCACGAAAACCGTGTATATTCTTCTCATTCCAAATTCTGAGGTCCTTCTATTTAGGGATTTCAATGTACACAACATCTGAATGAATGAGGTTCCTCTCATAACTGATTTAGTGGGGAGGAAGCCGATCATTTCATGTATTCTCAACGATCGTGGAGCAAGTAATTAAAGACCAGCACGACTTCCGGATCGTCCAACCAATTTCTTGAACACGCTTGACCAATGTTTCACCACTAGCCCTTCTCTCTATAAATACACACCTTCGCTCCTATTGGTAAAACTGACCACAACCTTATATCTCTTAATTTTTATAATACTTTTCTCCAACCAACAGCTCCATCTTGCCCTATGCGTTTTTTCTGGCACTTTGATCGGGTCCATTGGGAGCATTGTTTGCTTCTACACTTAACTATAATTGGAGTGACAGCTTTGAATCTGAAGACACTTCAGCTTTGCCAATAAAGTGGGACTGTATCGTTCTGATTGGATGGGCAGTTCATTCCATCTTCAAACTAAATTCTTTTTCTCACATACAAAATCCATGGTTTGACGTTGTTTTTTTCTTGGCCATTTCAGGCTAGAGACAGTGCATATCGGGGGTGGAAAAATTCTTGTTCTCCTATCACACTTGCTAATTTTCATTCAGCTAGAAATCGTTCCAGGGGTACTCTTCGATGAGCAAAGAGGACTTTCATTAAACGAAAGTTGCGCTGACCTCCTGTGGTTCTCCTATGACAAATCTTTCTGGTCTCTTGCCAAAAACATCTCAAACAACTTCTTTGAATCATCCTTTCCTCCTCTTATTCGCTCTGATGGTTCCGTTGCTAATACTTAAACTGCCAATCTCTTTGGCCTCCTATTTTCCTTTAACTCAACCCTGGATGATTCTGGCATTCCTCTTGCTCCTCCTCTCAGGTGTTCCTATGCCTTTACCTTGATTACATTTGATCAGGTGCATGGGCTCTTGAAATCTATGAATGTTAGAAAGGCGGGTGGCCCTGATGGCATTCCTCCCCGAGTTTTGAGGGAGTGTGATTCCCGCCCCTTGTTCAACTATATTCTCTTGCTTCAATACTAGCACTTTCCCTCAGTGTTGGAAGCGCGATATGTCCAACCTATTCCGAAAAAGGAAGACGCTGTGATCCTTCTAACTATCGCCCATAGCTCTAACTTGTATTCTATCTAAGATCTTTGAAACCCTTCTTAACTCTCACCTCTTAGACCATTTGGTATCTCATTCCCTTCTTCCCGATCGCCAGTACTGCTTTCGGCGTCGAGGTCTACTGGCGATATACTTTTCTATTTAACAGGTTTATGGCTTTCCTCCCTTATGAACTACGGGGAGACTTGCGAGGTGCGCGTCGACATATGCCAAAGAATTTGACCGGTATTGCCACGCTGTCACTGCTCTCCAAGTCCTCCTCTTTGGGTTTCCTTCTTTTCTTTGCTTGCTTATGTCTAGCTTTCTTTCAAATCGCTCAATATCGGCTGCTGTTGATGGGGCGACTTCTTTTTTTTCTGTCAATAATGGTGCTCCTCAGGGTTATGTATTTTCTCCTACTTTATTCCTGTTTTTCATTAATGATCTTCTCACCTGCACATCTAGCTCTATCCACTCAATATGCCGATGACTCGACCCTTCATTCTTCAACTATTTCAATTCTTGCTTCCAATCTTTTACTTCTAGGAATTGGCCTTCGTCTTAATTAATCTTTCTGATTCTATTCTCGCTGATCTGGATAGAATTTCCGGGTGGGGTCGTCTCAACCTTGTGAAATTTAATTCTTTAAAAACACAACTTCTTCAAATCTCCCTCTCTAAGACACCTAACTTTATTTCTTTCGATGGTTCTCTCGTCTCTGCTGTTGACAATATAAACATCCTTGGCCTTAACATAAACAAAAAAATGTCTTAGAAACCTCACATCACAATGGTTGCTAGGGCGACCTCGAAAAACTGGGAGGTTACTGTATAACTTCACAGAACTTTTTTTCCTTTCTCAGATCATACTCCAGCTTACAAAGGTCTCATCTGCCCTTTTATGGAGTACTGCTTTCATATCTGGGGGGGGGGGGGGCTCTGGTTTCACACAGCTTTTAGAAAGTCGAGTCAAAGGCCAAAAGGCTTATAAACTGTCCTGTACTTTCTAGTTCACTTCGGACCCTCTATCTTAGCTGCGGAACAAACGCCAAATGGCAATGCTTACCTCTTTTCATAGGTATCGTAGCTGCAAGTGCTTGAGGGAACTTCCACTCGTGTACCACCACCTTTACGACGCCCTCATAACAAGGGGTGCTGTGTTGGAAAATGAGTTTTGTGTTGATATTAGTAACTCCAGACTAGTTCTCTGCGGTGTTTCCTTCTTTCCTTCCACCTCTGTTCTGTGGCGTTCTCTTCCATCTTCTGTGTTTCCTACTCAATTTAATCTCCCTCACTTTAAAGCCTGCGTCTGTGCTCATCTGCGTTAGATGAATTTTTGAGACGTTCAACACCCCCTCCTTGAATAGGGTTCTGCCCGTGAGCGGCGGTGACAACTATATAAACAAAAATAAATAAAAAGTTCTAATAATGAATACATTATAAAAGCAGAAACCCCACAAGAATGGCATCTCCGACGGTGAACCACTTCTAAAATGCATTTAAATAGCATAATTGAGGAGTGTGCTCGCCTGACAAAGAAAAAAAGATTCACAGAAGTGGAATCCGCTTTATCAGCAACCCCTGGCAACAGCACTGATAGTGACGATTGTGGGTTTTCAGCAAATAAACCTACTGATGATGAAGAGGATTTGGATATGTTAGAATTTGATAAACTCATGGCCGAAATTGCATTGACATCTCATTCACCTTCAAAGGAATCACACCAAGGAACCCCATCGAAAAAACTGAAGACAGTTATCAAGGAGCAAAGATATTTCAAATTTGCAATCTTTGAAAGAGGAGATGAGGCTCTACGAAAACATGGAGATGCTGCCTTCAGAAGAGAATCCTTTCATGTGGTGTGCATGAAAATGGGTCAAGGTTTCCATTATTATCCAGTGCTTGCAAACAAATAAATTACAGCCCTCCCCTCATCAGCTCAACGAGCGAGCGTTATTTTAGTGTAGGTGGCGAATGTAAACACCCCAAAACAGGAACAGGCTTCGCCAGATACTAGTGAAACCTTAATGTTTTTGCATCACAATTGAGAATTTTTGAATAATTGAATGACCTATACTCTTTTATCTTAAAGGAGTATATTATTATCATGTCATGTTTGAGTAATAGCGTTTATTTATTTGTCTTTTCAGATGATTATTTGAGGTCTCTTCTATTCATTATTTTTATTCTTTATATTATAGCTAGTTAAAGAATCTTATTTGTAAATTAGTAATCATTTAAAAACATAAAAGCTAGTAGCTAAACTTTGTTAATAACTACTGGAAAATGGAAATGGAATATTTTTTGAATAAACACAAACATTAAAAAGTTTGATTAATATTATATTTGCATTTATTATTCCTTAAGATACTTTTTTAATTTATAAATAAATATACTTGGGCACAACCAAATGCTGAAATAAATTGACTAAGTATTGGATTGTACAAGGAAATGCAATCCTGAGTATGCCTAGCAGTACACAAATGTTCTATCTATTACTGTGTATTTATTTATTAATTAAAGGTATCAGCACCTTAAAAAATAGAGTATCGGTATCGGCCTCTTTTTCGGTATCGGTACATCCCTAATATTATATATATTATAACTAATATACTATATATATATATATATATATATATATTTATATATATATATTATATATATATATTTATATATATATATATATATACATCGTATATATATATATATACTCTTATATATAATACTATATTATATATATATATAATCTAATATATATATTATAATATAATATATATATATATATATATATATATATATATATATATATATATATAATATATAATATATAATAAGATATAAATATATTATATATTATACATATATATATATATATAGCGTGTTTCAAAAAGAATCATCCGATTTGAAAAGAGTTTATTATGAAAACTATTGAATGTAGAAATCTGCAATTAAGTTTGTTACAATACTAAGCATAAATATTTTTCACATACCAAATAAAAGGTGCTCAATATGTCCACCATTGGATGCACGGTATATGTCTGTACGGTAGTCAAACTCGTCCAAACCTTTGCGAGCATGGCTGCATCCACT
>JABUQX010060321.1:5000-27508 GCA_015478945.1 Trachelipus rathkii | reverse complement strand
GGGACTATTAGGTTAGGTAATTTAGGTTAAGTTTGGTTAGGTGGAAGGTTAGTTTAGTTTATGTTAGGTTAGGCTTAAAAATTTATTCACGTGAGCGTTGGTCGATTATGTGGGATGGCCCGAAGACAAAAAGCGACTTTAAAGTCATATATTATTGATTTTTGCTCCTGCTCTCAAAACCAAAAATTAATTACTTTAATATACATATTAAGTTACATATTATATATATATATATATAAATAAACAAAAATAGATATATATATATATATATATTATATATTTATATTATTATTATATAATATTATATATTATATATATAATACTTAATACCTATGATAAGATTTAGGATAGTTTATTGTAATCATTTATTATTAAGGAAACCTATCGATATGATTATGAGCTCAAAAGTCGAAGTAGAAATGTTTTAAAGTTAAACAATCGCTCTACTGCTTGAATCATAGTCTAGTACAGCTAGAGATATTTCTCATTATTCTCTCTTCAAAATTCATAGCTATGGTGTCTAGTTAAAATTTCAAGATCTTGAAATTAAAATTGTTAGAAATTTGTGATAAAAATTGCTTGTTTTTCAAATTTCCTCATATTTTGCGTAAAAAAAATTATATTGCAAGAACTTTCAAAACTGGAGAATACATTCATTTAAGATTTTAGATATTGGTAGATTAACTTGCCTTATTATTGATGCTCTGGTGTGTAATGGTCAGCTCTACCATCAGTTCTATCAGATGGAACCACTGACCAGATAAATGCCAACCTATCTCACTACTCGGGGTGTAGTAGGAAAATATTGAGTAGTAGGTTAGTAAATCATTATATTCTTTTCTGGATTCTAAGTTACTCAACACACTCTTGTCTTTAATAGAAAAGGAAGCGGTTTTACGCTGCTAATGTTTATGAAAGATTGAGTACAATAATCAAGTTTGGAATCGCATGGCAGCCCAAGTGTGTCGGCATTTATACTAGATGAGGTAGGAAAGACTAGAAGAGTAGGAGAAAAGTGAAATAGCAACATACTTTATTTTATCTTTACAAATATGAGTCCACTTCATATATGTAAGTAAACAAAGAAAGGTAGGCTTTTTGAATGGAATGCAGACACCCCCAAATGTCGATAGGTCTCTTAATGAGAGATTATGAATTCATAGGAAATATAAAGATATCGGAAGCGTCGGTTGGTTAATGGTATTCTTTTTTTGAAATTCTCATAATTTAAACTGGGTGCAGTGGTTTTTACTCAATTTAGTATTTCTGATTAGAATGAAATTATATATATTATATGTGAGACTTGGGATGCATTCTCATGTTTAGCCTGCGTACGAGTGTTTATGGATAGCAACAAATATAATCAGGATTTCTTTAGAAGTAAGATTCTAAGAGATCATTAGTAATATATATATATGATAACTCAGTTTTAGTAAGTTATATACTATATATACTCTATATATATCTACTATAGTATAAATTTTATTTTTTTCTTCAAAAAGTAAGTAAATAATAAATAGTATCTTGATAAATAATTATATATTTTTTTGTTTCTTTTTTATTATATTATACATTATTATATATATTTATTAATGAAAAATAAATAGTATCTTGATCAATAATTATATATTTTTTTGTTCCTTTCTTATACTATATATATTATAATTATATAATATAATATATATATATATTATAATATATATATATTATACATATACTTATGATACTATATTATCATATACCCAGGTTTCGATTAGACCCGTAATATGGGCCTTCACCAAATGATCCCGATACGCTATCGCATACATTTTGCAAGCTCGTTAGGTTAGTTATGAAATTATAATAATGCCCAAACCCAAAAAATGAGTAGTGAAGGTAACTAGCTCAATTATTTTTACATTCAGGCTAATTATATTCATATCTGGCATCTGCGTAAAACAGTTCAGTATGTTTGTGTGCGTGATGTGATTTGGGAAATCGCTGGGGAGGTGGGCTGTGGCGTTCTCACGGTGCACGAAAGATTAAATAGGTTTATTACAATATTTATTTCTTAGTTTAAATAATATATTAATATATTATATATATATTATTATAATATATGATATATATATATATGATATATGATATTACTATTTATTATATTATTTAATATATATATAATTAGAAATAAATAATATATTATATATATATATATACGGCACAGCAGAGGGCGCTCGAGCCCGACGGGGAACATGAGGGGGGAAGTTCATATTTACCCGCAGGGGAGGGGCCAGGAGCGAAGGGAACCCCCGCGAACACCCAGAATCCAAAGAGCGGGGGGTTCGGAGACCCTCCCCGGAGGGGGATATAGTCCTACCCCCGTCGTCCCCCGGAAGCCGAGCAGACCCGCTCTGCATCTCTGGGGCAACCCTTGGGTAAAGCTTTAGGAATTACACCTACAGTAATGAAGAAAACATGGAGAAATGTTAAAATAAGATTCTTATTTATTTTAAAGTCTACAATAACTAAAATTTTGACCTGAATTTCAAGAACTTATTGCATATCAGTCTTCTTTAAGATACCCTATGAACGGCTCCTCATCGAAACGTTGATATTATATAGTATATATATATGTATTATATTATTATATATAATAATATATATATATATTACTATAATATATACTAATATATACATATACTTATATATATAAATACTATATAAATAATATACTACGAGGAAGAAACAGAATTAATTTTTGAAAACTGAATAAAAACCTATATATTTATATATGCACCAGCCTTTGTATATAACAAATATAATTACGTACCATATATATCACTAAGACTAATCCATTATACTCTCATTACTATCCATCATATAACTACACCATTACGGGGCTAATTTAATCATACACCTCTATCATATTTGCAATTAGTAAATTTGATATATCGATATTTTCTAGCGATTATACTGAAGGCCATTCGATATTTATTTAACAACGTATCCCCGCCTCTTATGCCGCATATCTACCGCTATTCTTTCTCACGACCCTCCTCGCGACCAAACCACCTCCTACCAGCTCGAAATCCGAAAGTTCGTTCCCGACGCCTGACTGCAGCCGCGTGTGGCACACAGGCTCTTATCCATCGTCATTTTCCGACGCCGTTTCGCCGCACTTCTCCTACGATACAGTAACGTCCCAGCTCAAGGCGCCCGTGTTCAAATCTCGCTGTGCGCAGCAAATATCTACGGGCGGGCTGCCCGATCAGCGATACTTTGTCTTACAACAGACCATTTCTTTACAAAAACCTGAAATATCGGGCATGCCATGCCTAAAGTATTTATAAAATATTATTAAGATTAAAACGACATATAAAATGAAACACCGAGCGTAAATGCCACATAATAATATTTAATAAAAAATTAGGTACTATACGCGTCAGAGGTATTGTTCACAATTGCATTAAGCTGGATCACAACGGGGCGCCCTCGGCCGTTTCGACCCCGTTACTCACACCCGCTTCCCGTTTATACCTTAGACTGTGGGTTAATGTTAAATTTTTTTCAATTTCGAAAAAGCGTTCCGAGGCGATTTTGCACACGCTGGCTCGACGGGCTTCGGGAACGGCAGCTTGTCGAAGTGTTTGAACCACGCAAATTAATTTACTGTTTCCATAACTTGTAACTTAAATAAATTTAAAAACATTACCAACATTTGCAGGAAGCGGATCTTTTACCACTCGCAAAAAAATTAAACGGAAAAAATGTTTAATCACACTATATTATATATATATCGATAGTATATATATATATATATCATATATATTTAATTATATATTATTTATTTATATATAATATATTACTATTGATAAATATATATATTCTATATATTATTATCAATTATATATATATAATTATTATATTATAATAATATATTATATATATATATATGTTTGGCTGTGTCTCGCATTTGGCCTCCCTTGATATCGATTAATTAATCTAAAATTAAAATTCGATTTTTTTCCACTGATTTAAGGAAGAAAGGCTTTATAACTTCCCTTTTTCATGATAATTATAAAAGTTAAACAGCTCAACCTCTGGTCTTAAATTTAAATAAATATTAAAGTTTCACACTCACTCGTCTTACATTAGATAATATAAGCTCAACTCTTGATGATTTGATTGTATAATATTTGTTCTTTAGTTAATATACTGTCATTACATGAATTGTAATGTTTTTTCACGTTGAGGTATTTATGAGACAAGTTTGCGCCAGTTTAAAATAATTCACAGTTCAAAATTACTGGATTTCACCATATATTTAAATTCTATAAAAACAAGTTGAAGGTTAGTTCCTTTTATGTGTTCTTAAAATTAAGGCTAATAAAAAAGAAGTCAGGAGCATATTGAGCATGTACGAATGCTATACAGTTAACTTCCATTAATTTTATAAAAATTGCTTCACCCCCCTTACAGTTCCCACTTCCCTTATCAACTTTTCATCGCCTCAATCATAACTTCATACCAAATAAAACCCCAATCGGGGTACGTAAGTGTACATTTTATACAATACTGAGCCATAAAAATGATGAATCATAATGAATCAATTGAATGCAAAGAAAAATATTATAATTCTAGTAGTTAAACTGACGTTTTTTTGAATACTGACACTTCCTAAGATCAACCTCAAAATTATATTTTAATATGAATACTTAATTTCTTATTTATATGATTTTATTATATAATTTTATTATAATTAGTTATTAATTACTTACTATTTAAACAGATTAGCTAGGTATTGGAAGTATGTTTTATTTGTTACCACAAATGATATAATCTGTAAATGAGACATACCTTATTGGTCAATAAATTACCTACTAGCAATATGTTTTTTTATATATTTAATAAAAAATTTGTTTTGAATAGCTCCGTCTCCCCCTAAATTTTCGGCTCTGACTCATTCCGGCTCCAGGTCCCCCAAAGATTTCAGAACCTCCGACTCCGCCACCAGACCGGCAAGAATTCCCCTCTGACAACACCCAACCTTGCGGCTCCCGGCTCCGCAGCCTGCTGTACACTTAAACTCAAACAAAAAAAAATAAAATAAAATATATATATATATACTGTTATATATATATGTAAAGGAGAGGATATACGGGGGTTTCAACCAATGTAAACTTCAACACTGAAAAATGGGTTGAACCCCGGGCTTGTATATCCAATCCTTTGTGGTTCACAATTTATTATTGTGATCGTTATAATCCTAAAGCTGAATAAATTTTATGAGGTAATAAATTTAATGAAAACAACTTAAAGGAAAAATTTAGGAAAAAAAAAGTGGTGAAGAATTCTTAAGAACTATACCTTTGATGGTCTAAACACAACTTCTTAATTCTGGTGTGCTATCACTCATCAAAAATGGCCAGTCCTTCTGAAAAGAGAGCAGTAGACTTTCGTCTAGGCCAGATCACATCATCACAGGACCCTAAAGGATTCTGCTTGACAAGCGTGTGCGTCAAAAGGTGTTGTACGTTGGTTCACAGACAACTGATGTAATATGTTGGTAAGTATTTTAAGGTTAAGTTCTTTTTTAGGAGGGATAGAGAAGAAGTATATTGAAGAATTTAGGATTACTGAGAGACGAATAAAACTCTATGTTTATTTAGGCTGAGTTATAGACAGCAGTGAAATATTAGCTCATAACCACAAAGTGGGAAAGTTATGTCGCTAATATATATATTCAAATGGTTTCATGTTCTTTACTAGGTCAAATAGGTTCATTAGTTTGCTTTGTTATTGGAATTGGTTCGGTACAATTTATATCAACAACATGAATTTAATAATTTATGGTTTAAATAAATTGTTAACACCGTAATCAATCCTCTTTGGTTAGTTCTAGTCTTTTGTTAATTAGTAGTCAATGATTTACTTAACTTTTATTTCTTTGCAGGTTAAGAATGTCTATCATGACAACACTACAGAGTTTTCAAGATCTATATCCAGTATCTGGTAAGTCTTTTTCCTTTCAGATATGGAACACTATTAAGCACAAAACAGGATTTTCACAATAAGTATTTCCAACGATCGGTAAGTTTTATCTCTATGTAGATGATGTCCCATAAGGCTTTTTTATTTCTATGTAGATGATGTCCGATAAGAATTTTCAATTCAAAACAAATTTCAGGAAAAAAAAAAAACTTGGCAAACAAAAATCAAATTAATTAGGATATAGGCATTACCTTTGTATTTAACTATAGTCCAGCTTTCAAGCATTACAATGATACCGGTTTTCCTTGTTTTCCATTTTTCATTAATTTATATATTCATTTATAAATGCAATTATGGATTGAAAAAACCTACCCCTTTAACTTCGTAGTAAGTAGGAGGGGTTTTTTCTTTATTTCAGTTTGTTTGAGTTTCCGATCAAAATGGAGCCGTAACTCCTCAGCATAAGGTATTAAGTGTGACACAGCAAGAATTGTGGATACAGATGAACCAGTCAACTGTAAGTATAATATTACGGTTTTTTTAACTTTGAGCACTACCTAATAACGTTTTTATAAGTCATACTCTCTTTAATAGTAATTTAGATCATAAATATTTTAAGCAATATTATTACGTTTAACACTGACCTGCAATTGTTCCAATATGGTGTTACACCAGAGAGATATTTTATTACTTCAAAACTAATATTTATTTTTACAGAATTTGGAAAAATATTTTATAACATATAAATATACATCCAACTGAAAAGAGACAAATAATGTAATATTCTGAATTGTTCCCAATTGTGGAACATAATAAAATAAACATAAAAAAAAAACAGCATAAACTCTAAAAAAAAAACTGGAACACTTCTTTGTGATCCAAGGCCGATTTTTATAAAAGATAAAAAAAAGAAAAATGAATGAGACCAATTGGTCACCTTCACATCCCTCCCTGATAAGCTTAAGCCCCCCACCTTAATTTTCTGCACTATATAAACAATGTTATATGGTGGAGCTCATCGTAGATCCCATGAATATCTTTTATAAAAATCGCCAAACATAACCAGAATAAACAAGGCATAATTCAACTAAACAAAATAAATAAATAATTCTTTACAATTTTTCAACAAAATTGAACCAATTCCAAAAATAAGAGTATAATTCCATAAATCAGCAAAATACAAAACAAAATACATAAGATCATTTCATAATATCTTAACACATTATTTTAATAGCATATCAAGCATATAATTACAATGTTAATAATGGCAATGGAATGAATTTATAGTAACAGCATATAATTAATAATATAATAAGTAAATAATTAATAATATCATCACAAATCATATCACAAAATTTCAAAACATCACAAACTTTATTTCAATAGAATATCTTACAATATAATTGATATGTAGCAACTACAAAACGTAATAGGAAACAGATTTACTTTTTCTGTTATTCAAATACAAAATAAACAGTACAAAATATAAAATATAAAAGTAGAAAAATAAAAGGTAATTTTATTATAAATTTGTACAATTCATTTTTTTTCGAATACCTCTTTCCTTATTCCATTCTTGCAGAACTAAATCCTCTGTTGGTTTTCCATTTACTTGTCATTATTATTATTACATAATTTATTATTTTTTCTTCGGCGGTGGCAAAGAAGAAAGTCTACTATGAGTACCTTTCTCTTTCCATAACATACAAAAAAAAGATCAAAAGATTTTTGTTTGATCCATGATATTCTTTTTTTTTAAATTTATAACCAACTTCATTCAGGTGTTGTAGTGTAAAGAAAGAATATGGGCTTGTCATCGTCTCGCAGCAAAAAAAAAAAAGAAGAAAACAAAAAAATAGATTAGTAACAAATATTGGAAATTTTATGACACCAGTCTTTCATGGGCTCATAAAAGTTTTAGTCTGTAGTATCTATAGTATCTAAAGTTTGGTATCGAAAGAATATGTGCTTGTCATTCGTCGTCGCAGCAAAAAAAAAAGAGAAAAACAAAAAAAACAGATTAGTAACAAATATTGGAAATTTTATGAAACCAATTTTTCATGGGCTCATAAAAGTTTTAGTCTGTAGTATCGAAAGTTTGGTATCGAAATCAAATCGAGATTTATTTAAAAAAATATCAGAAAATAAAAATATCTATATATAGCAACATCTCTGACTAGCTCTATCTATAAATAGTAGCTTCTAGTTTTGGTCCAACAGTTTCTGTCTAACTATTAACTAATAGTCTTACTTAAAAAATTACAACGCACAAGCATACTTTTATCAGATAGGAGAGATAGGAAAGTGTGAACGGAAATAAAGAAGTCAGAGAGGTTCAGAAGAAGGGACAGTGACAGAGGGACATAGGTCCAGAATCTGGAGTACAAAAGGGGACAAGGGTATATTTTTATAAAAAAAAATTTCAAATTTATACTTTCCCATTATTTTCCAAGTTCAAAGAAGTACTTGAAACTTCATAAATGACGCTGAGATCAATTTCCATCTTCGGAAGTGAGCTGGATCTCCGTCTTCATTAAATAATTATAATGAATGCCTCCAAGGCATTTAATATAACATGGTTCATTAGACATTTGTGCACCATATATCAGTGGTTGTTTTTGATTATAAAAGATATGAACGGGTGTTTTAAAGAGTTCCGTAAAGGCAGTAACAACCTCGGGAATGGGCAATTGACCAGGGAACATCAAGAGTCTAAGCGTTTTCTTCATCTGTTTCCCCAGCAACTTATATTTAACAGAATGGCCCTGTAATTCTTTGGCGATGACTTCCCTTACTTCAAGATGTCTGTCTATAGTGTTGTACAAGAACATGGAAAAACACTTAAAAAGGGAATCTCCCCCTCCAGCTATTTCTATTTGGAAATATCCAGTAGGGATGACTTCTATGGCTGCACTGTTGAGACATGGTTCTAAATTTACATCTGCGATGGGGGAACGTGAAAGGGCATCCGCTACTACGTTTTGTGTTCCAGCAATATGTCGGATGTCAAAATCGTATTCATACAACTCCTCCATAGTGCGTGCCAGTCTTCCATCAATGAGACTCATGTTTTGGAGATAAATGAGAGGCATGTGGTCAGTAAAAATAATAAATTTCACCCCTCGAAGAAATGGTCTTAAGGACTTGACTGCCCAACGCAATGCAGTCAACTCCTTATCAATGACTCCATAATTTCGTTGAGCTCCACTGAAAGTCATTGATATGAATGCAATTGGCCTTCGTTCGTCATTCTGAACTTGGGACAAACATGCACCCGCACCAATCTCTGAAGCATCTACATGTAACTCCAATGGTGATACTCCGGGGCTATAGTCTGGGAACCCTAAGATACGAGGGTTCGTTAATGAGTCTTTTAATTTTTCAAAAGCCTCTTGGCATTCAGGAGACCACTTGATCGACTTACCTCCAGTCTGGCACGACAAAGGTTTGCTTATTTGGGAGCAATTTGGTATATGCCTACGATAAAAATTTATCATCCCCAGGAACTGCCGGAGGTGTTTTACAGTGGACGGAACTGGAAAATCTAAAGCTCCCTTGACGTTTTTCTGGAGTGGAAGTATACCTTTATGAGACACATGGTGACCCAGAAACTCAACTTCGGTTCGACAAAGATGAGTTTTGGTAGGTTTCAGCTTGTAACCATTGGTTTCTAAAGCCGAAAGAACCTTGTCCAATATTCTTAGGTGATCTTTGACTGTTTTGCTAAGAATGATGATGTCATCGATGTACACCATTACCTCTGACCAAGGCAACTCCTCCAAGGCACACATCATGCCTCGCTGAAAAGTGGCGGGGCCATTCTTCACTCCAAAAGGCATCTTTAAATATTCGTATTGGGCGAAGGGAGTAGAAAAAGCTGTCTTCTCCACACTATCAGGCTCCATAGCTACCTGATAATACCCACGAACGAGGTCTATGGTGGAAAAATAGTTGTTCCCATACATGTTATAAATCATGTCTGTAAGGTTAGGGAGAGGAAACGAGTCAGTTTTGGTTACAGCGTTCAGTTTCCTATAATCGATACAGAGACGCAGCTTTCCATCCGGTTTTCGTACGGGAACCACAGGAGCTGAGTAAGGTGACTTACTTGGGCGGATGATATCTTGCTCCAGCAATTCTTTACACTGCAGCTCTATCTCCTGGGCCAAAGGTCCTTGAAACCGACGCACCGGGAGGCGTACGGGTCGAGAACTTTCTACTTCGATAGTGTGAGTTATGTTGGTGGCCACTCCCACATCGTGGTCACCAAAACTAAGAACGTTTTTATATTTCATTAGGACAGCTATAAGGTCTTGTTTTTGGTGTTTATTAAGAGGTATATTTTGAAAACAAAAAGCCTCTTCCAACTTCTCTGCATTCCAGGTATCCCAGCGGCATGAGGTATCTCCAGCGGGGACCGGATCTATGGAGTAAATGTTTATGGGAGGACAATCTTTTTCACTAAGGGAGAACAGTTTCCCCAAAACGGTATTTTTTCTGAAAAACTTTGTTTTGTAGGAAGGATTCAAAACAGCGATCTGGTCCGCGGAATCCATATTTAACACTCCTGATACAGGGATGATGTCTTTCATGTTGTTCCCTTGAAAACCCGCCACGTCCAAAGAACCATTTGAGGTTTTAACCGTTGAGAGGGTTTTAACCTTCACCATTTTGGCTGAAAAGGGGGGAATGCAAATGGGATAAACATTAACACATTTATAGAAAGGAATCGAAAGGCTAAGATCATTAGCTATAGGGCCATATTTGTTCCCTGACCTATGTACAAGAGTTCTGTTTGTAAGATCTGGGAGAAGATCATTTTCTTTTAAAGCTACGGCTCCCAATACTAGGGGAGCAGGCATCATTTCACCAGGTATTATCAGGAAGATAACAGGTTTAGTAACATAATCCGCATCAGGGAAATATAAGGGGGTTTCTACGTAACTGTCGACAGGTATTACATGATCTTTGATCAATCCACTTACGGCCCGTATGCCAATGTCTGAAGATGAGTGGAGAGTTAGATTCTTTACATCATTTTCGATGATATCCGTACCCATCAGGCTAACTCCAGCTCCATTGTCCACCATGCAACCGTATGATCCGGAACTATGGAGGCTGAATGATACTGCAATGATCAATGGATCTGTAAGAGGATATTTCACATTGGCTTTAACTGTACAGGCTTGACGATCCAACTGCGCAGATGACTGTGTAGGTGTTTCAGCAATAGACACAAGTGTTTCAGCAAATTTTACTTTTTTGTCCAGCCCCTTTTTCAACTGTCCGTCATTTGTGTGTGAGTCACTCACCGAATCTTTCTCCACCAGGGGACTCAACGCTGGGGAGACTGGTAATTTAAAGGTTGTGTCTGGGCCTCTTCAATTCCCTTACACTGACCCTCATAATGGGACCTCAAACAGTAGTCACACGGGTCCCGAAAAGGCCGTTGTGGAGGCGGTGCGTAACTAGACTGCGCCTGTGGGGGCTGAGACTGTCGTTCAAATTTTTCTGCGTTATCCCGAGATATTTTTTTCAAAGAACTATTAATATATTCTTTGGTTTCTCTAGGAACTGAAGGTTCTAGGATTGGAGTTTCGTCATCAGGAGTACGCTTAGGACACCTAATGCCAGGGTGAGGACCGCGGCAAAAAGGACAAATAATACTACGTCTATTCGTAGGGGGTGATGGAGACTTTCTGTAAGAACGACACTCCGTCCTGATATGACCAGGCTTTTTGCAATAACTGCAAATACCTAAATATTTATAGCAGTTTTTCATTATGTGGCCAGTCTTTTCACAATAGTCGCAAAGAAGTTGTTGCCGATCTATTGTTTTTGTTCGTTCTGCATTATGACTTCGAGCATCGGAAGGTTTTGCAGGAGCGGTACTATGACGGTTATAATTTGATTTCTGCTGAGTCGGTTGCTGACTTACTATAGTCTTACTATTTTCTCTTTTTTTCAAAGTATCCTCCCACTTTGGATACATGACTGAGTTAATTTGGATTACGGAATCCACACTCTCATTGAGATCTTCAGGAGGACGTTCTTTACTTCGGCGTCGAGATGAGGGCTTCTCTACGATTTCATCAGTGGTGGCTTGAGCGATAGAATTCGGGAATACATTATTTTCAGTTTCCAGCGAATCGGCAAAGTTGACGATTTTTTCCCACGGTGTTCGACGAATTCCGTCCAATTCTTGCATTTTCATATATTCTCGGACGCTTTTCTCAATATATGGGGGTAAGCTGCACAAAAAAGCTGTGCGCAGCGAATCATGCTTTCGCATGTCAATCCCACGATATGCACGTCTAGCAAGTCGCTCAAGACGTAATGCATACATCCGAATAGATTCGCCTGGGACTCTATGAGCAGCGTGATACGCTTGTGTTTTGTACTCTCGTTTCCTTTTCTCCTCATCTTCATACCAAACTACAAGAGTATCCCTGACTGAGAAATAATTACGGTCGTCTTTTGTTAACAGCTTGTATAATTTCAGAAACTGACCTTCTAACTGACGACCCAATAATCTTAACCATTGCTGAGGACTGTTGGGATAATGTAGGCTGCAATAGTCTTCGAAGTCTTTGAGATATACAATGAGGTCTTGCTCGGCCTCATATTTGTATTTCCCAGGGTCAACGACCTTTAATTTCTGGGAATTTTTCAGAAGCTGTACGAGTATCAGGATGGCTTCTTGCATCATGTCGATTTTCTGTTTCATTTGAGGTCCTGAATACATATCAGGCTCATCATCAGAATTGTAGTTTCTCTGATTATTTCGTGGCGGTGGCGGTGGCGAAGGAGAATTTCTTGATGTAGGTATTCCAGATCTATACTCATTCGAGTGCTGTCTCAAATCCCTATGTTTTTCCGGTTTACTGTTAAAATCTTTTCTATACTTAGGCAACGGGTCTTCTGCGAGCAAAGTTTTCTTCGCAGAGGCAATGGGCCTCTCACCGACCTGAGTAAGTAACCCATGCTTATTTTTTCTAATATCTATAGTCAAGTTTCTTTGTTCAAAATCTTCCTCAAACGAGGAATTATCATTCCCTTCTTCATCTTCTTGGACTGAGTCCTGTTCTGCATATATTTCTTCGGCTACTTGCTTTTGTTTCTGTAATCTTTTTTTCAGAGTCTGTAATTCTTTGATGGTAAACATTTCGTCTTCGATATGTTTACTATCTTCCGAGCTTAACTTATCCCTTTTAACAGGGGCCATGCTGCGTTTGTCGTAATCTATGTTTCTAGTAGTAGCTAAGTTTAAAGATTCCAATGATATACCATAAGCTTGCATTGGAACAGTCTTTTTCTTGATTGCTCCAGTAGCCTTTGTGCTTTCTTTTCTACCATTTTTACCAAGAAGGTCTAAGTTATCCTTCGGTAAGGGTTTATTTGCTTTACCGTTGGACATTTTTACCACCTATCCTATAGATGAGCTAGTACTGAGTGCTAATTAATTCACGAACAAAAGAGAGCGTACAGAAACGCAATGACAATGTGTAAAGAGACAACGAAAATAGTGAACCAAGTCACAATGTGTGCGCGGCGGCTTATCAAACGAGAGACCAATCAGGGTCCCTGTTCGGGCGCCAAATAAATTTGTGTATATATGTAAAGGAGAGGATATACGGGGGTTTCAACCAATGTAAACCTTCAACACTGAAAAATGGGTTGAACCCCGGGCTTGTATATCCAATCCTTTGTGGTTCACAATTTATTATTGTGATCGTTATAATCCTAAAGCTGAATAAATTTTATGAGGTAATAAATTTAATGAAAACAACTTAAAGGAAAAAATTAGGAAAAAAAGTGGTTTAGAATTCTTAAGAACTATACCTTTGATGGTCTAAACACAACTTCTTAATTCTGGTGTGCTATCACTCATCAAAAATGGCCAGTCCTTCTGAAAAAGAGAGCAGTAGACTTTCGTCTAGGCCAGATCACATCATCACAGGACCCTAAAGGATTCTGCTTGACAAGCGTGTGCGTCAAAGGTGTTGTAAGTTGGTTCACAGACAACTGATGTAATATGTTGGTAAGTATTTTAAGGTTAAGTTCTTTTTAGGAGGGATAGAGAAGAAGTATATTGAAGAATTTAGGATTACTAAGAGACGAATAAAACTCTATGTTTATTTAGGCTGAGTTATAGACAGCAGTGAAATATTAGCTCGATAACCACAAAGGGGGAAAGTTATGTCGCTAATATAATATTTAGAAAGGTTCATTAATTTGCTTTGTTATTGGAATTGGTTCGGTACAATTTATAGCAACACGAATTTATAAATTATGATTTAAATAAATTGTTAACACCGTAATCAATCCTCTTTGGTTAGTTCTAGTCTTTTATTAATTAGTGGTCGATGATTTTTACTTAACTTTTATTTCTTTGCAGGTTAAGAATGTCCATCATGACAACACTGAAGAGTTTTCAAAATCTATATCCAGTATCTGGTAAGTCTTTTTCCATTTCAGATATGGAACACTATTTAGGCACAAAACAGGATTTTCACAATAGGTAGTTTCACAACGTTCAGTATTTTTTATCTCTATGTAGATGATGTCCCATAAGGCTTTTTTCAATTTGCATCCAGGAAAAAAAAAAAACCTGGCAAACATAAATCAAATTAGTCGTCATATAGGCATTGTCTTTGTTTTTAACTAAGTTAAACCCAAAAGCAGCACCATGATAACAATTTAACATGTTTGCCATTTTTTATTAATTAATATTTTCATTTATAAATGCAATTATGGATTTGGAAAAAACCTACCCCTTTAACTTCGTAGAGTAGAAGGAGGGGTTTTTTCTTTATTTCAGTTTGTTTGAGTTTCCGATCAAAATGGAGCCGTAACTCCTCAGCATAAGGTATTAAGTGTGACACAGCAAGAATTGTGGATACAGATGAACCAGTCAACTGTAAGTATAATATTACGGTTTTTTTAACTTTGAGCACTACCTAATAACGTTTTTATAAGTCATACTCTCTTTAATAGTAATTTAGATCATAAATATTTTAAGCAATATTATTACGTTTAACACTGACCTGCAATTGTTCCAATATGGTGTTACACCAGAGAGATATTTTATTACTTCAAAACTAATATTTATTTTTACAGAATTTGGAAAAATATTTTATAACATATAAATATACATCCAACTGAAAAGAAACAAATAATGTAGTTGTCTGAATTGTTCCCAATTGTGGAACATAATAAAATAAACATATAAATAAAAAAAAACAGTATAAACTCTAAAAAAAACTGGATCACTTCTTTGTGATCCAAGGCCGATTTTTATAAAAGATAAAAAAAAAAGAAAAAATGAATGAGACCAATTGGTCACCTTCACATATATATATATATATATATATATTATATATATATATATATATATATAATAGGTAAAAATAAAAATACTATATAGATAATATTATATATATAATATATTATATATATATATATATATATATATATATATATATTATGATCAGTGGTGGCTCCAACAACTTTTGCTTCTCCTCTCGCGTTCTTTTGTGATATCTTTACTTTCTCTCTCTCCATCTCTCTCTCTCCTCTCCTCTCTCCTCTCTCTCTCTCTCTCTCTCTTTCTCTCTTTCTCTTTCTATCTTTCTCTTTCTTCTTTTTCTCTCTTTCTTTCTTTCTCTCTTTCATCATCTTTCTCTAATTCTCTCTCTCTCTCCTTCTTCTCGCTCTCTCTCTCACCACACTCTCTCATTGTTTCATTTTTTGTCCCCTCTTCTCCTCTCTCTCTCTTTCTTTATCATCTATTCTCTTTCTCTTTCTCTTTCTCTTTCTGTTTCTCTCTCTCTCCTCTCTTTCTCTCTCTCTCCTCTCTCTCATCTCTCCTCTCTTCTCTCTCTCTCTCTCTCTCTCTTCTCTCTCATCTCTCTCTCTCTCTTTCTCTTCTAATATTTATAATATATATTATTTATAATGTCTATTTATACAATATATATATATATATTATATATATATATACTATATATATATAATTATATATATATATATGGCTAAAACTCTAAAAACTTAACAACGGAACGGGAGCTCGGATCACAAAAAAATTTTCACAGGTAGCCTCTATTATACATAAATAGATGTTTTAGGTCGAAATTGAAATTTTTTTCTTGACCTGACCTAATAACCTAACTTAAACCTAACCTAACTTATTTCCCGCATATAACAGTTAATAATAATAAAAAAAAAAATCATTTCGGACCCTAGAACATCATATTTATGTTTATTAAATTCCATTTAGAATTTTTGGTCATGTCAATTTTTTCTTACCTTTTCCTTGGTGAAGTTTTGTTAATAAGGAAAAAGTAAAAAAAATTACCCTATGAAAGAGAAAATAAGTTATTCAATATTACAGTATTTTGTGAAGCTCGATAAATTTCTAAGTTTTTTCTTTTTTAATTTGTATTGTATATTTAAGTTGTTTTAGACAATTTCTACTGAATTAATTAAAACTGTATTGAGTGTTAAAAAAATGTTCAAAATTGTTCTTCAGTATTTTATTTATTGTTCTTTATGTTTCTTATGGTATTTAATTACATAACATTAAAACAAAGAGGAATTAAATATTTGTCAACCAGTGTGTGTTAAATTCGGTAACTACTTGCGGGAAGTAACATAAATCATTATTTTTAATTTGCAATTTGATTACCTTAGGATAGGTTACGTTATGTAACGATATGATTAGTTCAGGTTAGGTTAGGTTAGCGTTGTTTAGGTAGGTTAGCGTTAGGTATACGTGTAAGTTAGGTTAAGATTAAATAGGTTGATAAGGTTACATAGGTTAGATTATGGGTAGATTAGGTTATATTGCATTAGATAGAAAGTTCAATTTTTGTTAAAAATAAAATCTTAATTTATTTCACATGGTTTTGCTAATTAATCCAAAATGCATTGGTGAACAAAACATGACGGTGGAGAGTACGTGGTGGATTGTTTTTAAATATAAAGCTAAAAAACAAAAAAGGAATGAACATAAAGATGATTGATTCATATATATTTGCGAGTATTGCGTGCGAGTAAAAGAAATAGAAGGAAAAAAATCTATTTGAAATAATATTAAAGGATATAGCAGAATTTAAACATACATACAACGTGTATATATAATATATATATATATATATATATATATATATATATATATTATATAATATATTATATATATATATATATATATATATAATAATATATATAATATATATATTATATTATAAAAAAAGGAACGTAATGTTGACATTATAAAACTTCAACTTCCATTAATATATTACCATTAATTTAATTAATTTTTTTACCAAACATTTTAAAAATTTAAACGAAAGTTTATAAAAAAAATTTAACCTAAAAATATTATGAGTTAGAGAAAAACGTAAGGATTTATTGACATGAGCCAGAAATTTTTTTTGATCCGAGCTCCCGTTCCGAGTGGGCGTCAGGTAACTTTGTCCATATTATATATATATATATATATATAATATATATATATTATATATATATAATATATAGTATATATATATATATAATAGTATGTTGTATATTTAATATATAGTTAATATATATATATATATATATATATAATTATAGTATATATAATATATATATATATATATATATATATATATATATATTATTTATATATATTATATATATATATATATATATAATATATATATATATTATATATATATATATAACTTCTTATCTTTCTTCTTTCTTCACCTAACCTTATCCCAAGAATGGGAGTAAGGAGCGCTACAAGCCATCGGAAAAGAAAAGCAGTAGAGAAATATGACAAGTCGAAAAGAAGCCCAGCCTTACCGCCCCCTCTGTACCATTAATTAGTGAAAAAGCTCGTCACAGACAAGAAAATCCACCCTTAAAGCTGCAGAGACCGCGACAGGACCCTCACTATGGTTAAAAATCGTCAATGTAAGGGTTCATCCCTTGGCCCAGAGGGGCCCACAACCATGCCCCATACAAAACCCCGCCATTCTCTCCCATTCATGCACCTTTATTCTCGCCTCTGCCAAACTCACATATTCTCTCTTCAGACATTCGTTCACCGACTCAATCCACTTTCTCTTCGTCTCCCAGCCGGTCGGTTCCCAACACCACTCCACCCACTATTACATCCGCTTAAACCAACCCGACATCCTCATCCTTTCCACTGTGACCCAAACCATTTCAACATAACTTTCATTTTTCTCCTCATTTACCCCTTTCTTCACACCACACAACTCTCTAATCGTTCCATTCCTTATTTTTAATTATCTTCTCACACCTTCAGCATGCCCCTAAGATTAGTCCATCTGAACACATTGAACTTTTAGATCTCATATTTCTTATTCCAGACCAAGTCTCCACTACCATACAATAACCCACAGGTAACAAAACATACCACTCCTGTAAGACTCTAGCGCACTCAAGACTTTAGTCCCTTACATTCACCAACGGATTTTAATTGCACCAGCAACCTTCCTGCACATTCACAACTTTCCTACTACACTCTGCATCTTCCGTTCCCTTCTCAATCCAACACATACCCTAAATATTTTAAACTCAGAACACTTTGCTCCAGCTGCTCAACCATCTACATAATCACACTGAGGACTGTCCTCACTCACAACCAAACCTTACTCTATCTACGTTTACTTTCAAAAACCCCTGCCTTTTACATACCCTGCCAAATTCTACCAATCTCTCTCAAACTCTCCTCAGATTCGCCACACAGAACACAAAATCAATCCGCATTTAATAGGATAGGGCACCCTCCACTCATCTCCATTTCCCCATCATACTAACACCATTTCCTGCCATCCCACCTCTAATTCTTTATAACCCCATCCACTATATACAAATGAATAACCAAGAGACATAACACAACCCTGTCTCACTCCACTATTAAATCCTAAACCAATCACCATTAGACACCATTTATTCTTTACACCATGCTTCACTATCGTCATTACATACTTTTGATCTCCATTCATAAGCCTAACACCAACACCATATATCACTAATACCTGCCAATAAAGCATCCCTATAAACTCTATCATACGCCTGTTCGTAAATCCATAAACCTAAATATAAATTTAATTCTTCTTTCTCCCTCATTTTCTCAATCATTTGTTCAATTGTAAAGATTGATCCACACATCCTCTCACACTTCTAAACGCCACCTTGTTCTTCACAATCAGTCCCTCAGTCACTCGACGCACTCTTTCGCACCAACAATACCAGCATATATTCCCCTACAACACTCAATAAACTTTATTCCCTATAATTTCTACAGTTCCCCTTTCTCCCTTACCCTTATATAAGGGTTACTATAGCGCTCTCCTCCAATCACTTGGAACTATACCCTCCATAAACGCTTTATTACACAACTTTACCAAATCCAATCAATCACCATCCGGCCTCCGCCTATTGATCATCTTCACTAGTAATTCTTCATCTATACCTGCAGATTTACCAATTCTTCAACTTTTCACTTAACCCATTACCTCCTCCTTACTAATAACCTCATCCCAAAATACCTATTCCTTCTTGCCCAATCAAAACCACAAACATTCACTAACACCTCATCATTACTGTTAAATATTGTGCAGATTTTCGAAGATTCTTCTTTCCACACTCCCCTCACATCCATTTCCATCAGTTACAAAAGCACCATCACCATATTCATTATTCTAAGACAGATTCCCCTTATTCTCATTCTTAACCTTTCGCGCTTCCTCCAGAAGAGCTTCCCTATTCCCTTGTGTCTGTCCTCATTCATCCTCCTTCCAAACTGTTCATTTACCTCTTGTTTTCTCCTACGTATGCACCTTCTTAGTATTTATTTTTCCTCCTTATATAATTCCAAGCATCTTTCTTTTGAACTTCATCATTATGCTTTTAAGCTACATTCAAACCACGCCTTACTTTTTATTACCTTTAACGCTTCATCCACCTCTTCATCCACCATTCGCTGCTTAACATTCTTACTTCCTACTTAGCACATCCACACACTTCCTTTGCACTACTAACAATTGCTTCCTTCATTTGCACCCCAGATTTGTTCAGTATCAACTTGTCACATTCAACCGATTTACTAGCGACGCTCTTACATACTTATCCTTATTGTTCACTTAACTTCCTTAACTTGTCACTCTTAATTTTACCTACTTCCTTTTCGTATCACCTTCCTCTCCATCCAAGCCCCACTACTTAATTTACATAGAACAATATAATGATCCGATAATTCCCATTCCCTAAACCCCTCACTGATTTAACATCCAAACACATACTTCACATCTCCTTCTTCACCAACACAAAATCAATCATACTTTTCACTTCGATTACCATCTCTACCTACACCAACTCTAGTTATACTTATGGATACTCTTGTGGTTAAAGAAAGTATTACTTCACACATACCTCCTCTCTTCACAGAAATCAATCACCTTCCTACCATTCTCAATTTTCCCCGCCACCCCAAAACCACCTGTATATACCATCCCCTTTTTTGATCACCTATTCCAACCATTCAGGTCCCCCACACTATCAATCTGAAGCTCCTACTCACCCTATCCAGAACATCATTCAAACTATCCCAAAAAATCGTACTTCTCTTCAACGTTTCCCTCAGATGGGACCATACAGTCACAACCACACATACCTGACCTTTTCAAACTTAAATTTTAACCATTAGAATTCTTAGGACTCACACACACAAAGTTCTCACCATAGCTTATGTAACCACAAGGTCACTCATCAACAATTGCAACTCCTCTCTCCCTCTCTCATTCTCTCCACACCAGCACGCACACAATTTCACACCACACCACTAAATTTTCACCTTTTCCTTTCATCTTGTTTTCAGTCACAGCTAGCAATTCAAATTTTCCCTTTCTAATTAACATCCATCACTCTCTCCTCTTCTCCTCATAAATGTATTCCTCTGACATTCCATGACCATACATTTCATACAATTTCGCCGAAATTAGAAGGTCGTTGACGGCGATCACGACCATTTTCGAGGCATGCATCAGCATTTCTAGCAAGAGATAAGTTGTAGTGAGCAGCCAACCCAACTACCACCGCCCCTTAGTCTCGACTTCTACGACACGCAGACATACGATGTGGGCAATTCTTTCTCCCCCGCACACAGGGATAGAGTAGTACGGGATGTCTTGTAAGGTTGTTATCTAGAAGTGCGGGTGTGTACTTTAATCATGTGTATATGATATGGGGATAAATGGGTGGTTAGAAATATGTTGCCTGGAGGATGAGTGTTGGTTGATGATATGACGCAAAAGAGAAAAGAACGCAACCATTAAAAAATGGAGGTAATTTTCATCGCTTCGAGTATGTGTGTACTCTCCCTCTATATATAATATATATATATATATATAATATATATATATAATAATAATATATTATATATATATATATAATATATATATAACTATATATATATATATATAATATATATATATATATATAATATATATATATACTATATGATATATAATATATATATGGGGAATCAGTTTAAAACCACAATTATCTCAATCCATATCTCAAAAACTACAACATCTACCGGGAAAGGAATACATTGCATGGAAATTGCTAGTTCATTTTAGCTGCAGAAAATGTAAAAAAAAAAATTATTATTATTTTATTAATAATAATAATAATAATAATTATTATTCATTAATTATTATAGTAAGTGTAGTAGTAGTAGTAGTAGTAGTATAGTATGTTTTATTTTTATTATTTTTATTATTTTTATTTTATTATTTTTATTATTATATTTTTAGATTATATCCTGTGATAATTTAAAGATTATAATATTGTAAATTTTTTGTCAACAAGTAACGTCCTATCCTTGTGCCGTACATAGGCCTACTCGTATTATAAAGTGCCTATTTTGTTAAAAATAGTATTACAATATTATTATATTATTATTAGAAATTATTAAAATTTATGTCATAAATTCTTTCTTTTTTTTTTAATGTTTATTTAGCATATAACGATGCAAAATAAAAGTTCATTAATTTTGGAAAAATTTCACGTTCCATTTCCATTGGGAGCTCGGGAGATCGGTTTTAATTCCAAAATCGACTCTGGTGGAGTCGGAGAATACAACTCGATCCGGGGAGTCGGTCGAGTTTTATTTTTTTCTCGACCTCCCCATCCTATATATATACACTGTATTATATATATAATTTTATTTGCTCGCTCTGTGCCTGAAACAAAGATGAAATGGTGAAACGGAGCGAAATGAGTGGTTATGGATTGTAGTGTGTGAAATGTTGTATTGTGCTGGTGTTGGACAAGGGAATTTGAAAGGGACCGAGGGTTTGTTTTGTAATTCTTTGTTGACGTTGAGTGACTTGTTAGTTCAAAGCTTATGATAGATTTTGTTTTCTAATCATGCCGATTCGCGTTGCTCACGTGAAAGAGTACTTTTGAAGAAGGTCAAGAGTATGTTTGTAGGTGTTGTGACATTATGGTTCCAT
>JABUQX010060320.1:10000-15000 GCA_015478945.1 Trachelipus rathkii | reverse complement strand
TTTGTCAAAAATGAAGAAAGGAAAAGCGCCGGGCGAAGATGGAATTGCGATAGAGTTGATAAGGGAAGGAGGAGAAGAATTGAAGAAGAAAATAGTGGAACTTTTTAATAAATGTTGGATGGAGGGTGTAGTTCCCGGTAGATGGGGGAGAATAGTTGTTTTGCCCATTTATAAGGGAAAAGGTGATACTGGAGATTGTGGAAACTATAGAGGAATAGCTTTATTGGATCATATAGCGAAAGTGTACGAAAGGATTTTAGAAAGAAGATTAAGAGAAGTGATAGAGATACAGTTGGGAGAGGAACAATATGGGTACAGGAAGGGCAGGAGTACTTCGGATCTGTTGTTTGCTTTAAGAATAGTGTTGGAGAAGAGCTGGGAATTTAATAAAACATCATATATAGCCTTCCTGGACTTAAGAAAGGCATTTGACTCAGTACCCAGAGCCAGACTTTGGAGGATGTTGGGGGAAGTGTACGGAGTGGAGGAAAGACTGAGGAGAGCAATAAAAAGCTTGTATAGCGTTTGTGAGTGTAAAGTGAGAACAGGATGTAAAAATGAGAAATGGTTTGAGGTGGGGACGGGAGTCAGACAGGGTAGTGTCCTGTCTCCCTTACTCTTTATAGCTTACTTAGATGTAGTAATCAGAAAGGTTAAAGAGGAATTTCCGAATCTGGATGGTGATATAATGGTGTACGCGGACGATTTGGCATGTTGGAGTTGGGAGGAGGGAGTATTGAGAGGACTTATGGAAAGTTTTGACAGAAATTTGAAGGAGATTGGTTTAGAGATGAATACAGAAAAGACAGTGATAATGAGAGTGGGTAGAGAGGAGGATGTGTACGGGAAGTGGAGGCAAGAATGGAAAAATACGGAAGAACAATGAGAGCGTTATATCCAATTATGAAAGATCGGGTGATGGATATAAAAGTGAAAAAGATAATATTTGATAGCATACTGGTACCCACATTGACATATGGAGCAGAAACATGGAGCATTACAACAAGAGAGGAAAAAAGGATCGAAGCTGCTGAAATGAAGGTGTTGAGGACGATAGTGGGAAAGACGAGGAGAGATAGAGTGAGAAACGAATGGGTTAGGGAGAGAGTTGGTGTGGTGCCTGTGTTGAACAGGATAGATTCGGCGAGACTGAGATGGTGGGGGCATATAGTAAGGATGCCGGGAGAACGAGTCGCGAGTAGAAGGTGGTGGTGGAGAGTGGAGGGAGTAAGGCCGAGAGGAAGACCGAGGGGAAGATGGAAAGATTGTGTGGAGAGAGCCTTGAGAAGACATGGACTGCCCGCGATGCGCCAGGTCATAGTGAATGTGTGTATAAGTGTCATAGTGAATGTGTGTATAAGTGTCATAGTGTGTGTGTGTATTTTTGAAAAGAAGTAAAATATATATATATATATATATATATATATATATATATATATATATATATATATATATATATATATATATCTTATATATATATATATATATATATATATATATATATATATATATATATATATATATAACATATATATATATATATAGACATATAGGTACAATTAGAGTTCAAAATTCGAGTAATTTTTACCAGTAATTAGCGGTTTCTGAAAATATTAAAAATTACCGTTAATAACGGAATATCCATTACCCAGTTTATAATAAAAATCTATAGTTTATTTAAGTCTCCCGTAAAGACAATTTTCATTCCATCATTTCCATCTTCAGAAAAGACAACATTAAATTTAAATCCACTGTAAATATTTAAAAAGCAATTAAATCTATTTTACCTACATTCTACATTTGTCCATATATATATATATATATATATATATATATATATATATATATATATATATATATATATATATATATATATATATATATATATATATATATATATATATATATATATATATATATATATATATATATATATATATATATATATATATATATATATATATATATATATGTATATAAATACATATCTTTATATATATATATATATATATATATATATATATATATATATATATATATATATATATATATATATATATATATATATATATATATATATATATATATATATATATATATATATATATATATATATATATATATATATATTTTATTATATATATATATATATATATATATATATATAATATATATATATATATATATATATATATATATATATATATATATATATATATATATATATATATATATATATATATATATATATATATATTATATAGAGAGAGAGAGAGAGAGAGAGAGAGAGAGAGAGAGAGAGAGAGAGAGAGAGAGAGAGAGAGATTATATAGTCTATGTTTAAAGTAAAAAATGATAAACATATTTTCAATTGACAAATGTCACAGCATTTCCCTTTTAATGTTTTTAAATATTTGCTATGCTAAATCGCTAAAGTAAAGTCCAATGAAAATTAAAGCCATTTTCGTTTTTGCCCTTATGCTTACGAAACGTAAGAAATGTTTCGAGTTTGCGTTCGTTTTTGTCAAATTTAGCGCAAAATCGTAAGAAATGCTCACCAAACGTAAGGAATTTCCTTAATTCTGTAAGGTTGCTATTTCCCGTGCTTGCCGAATTTAGGACGTGCTTACGCAAAAATGTAAACAAACAATATGGCGGCGTGGTAGGCCCGTTTGAATTGATGAATGTTTCATTCAATAAAATCAGCTTTAAATCTAATTTCTTCCAAATCGATAAACTCCATCACAATAGTTGATCAATTAATTATTTGTAATATAAACCATGTTATTTTTTTTATTTCTGTTTATTCCAAATCGACGGGCTCCATCACAACAGCTGATTCCAATTGTTTGTAAACAAAAGTAAACTTCGTAAGAAATCGCTGTCGTTTATGCATGAAATTCGTGCTAAAACTGTGTAAGCATCAGAAAAACGAAAGCTCCATTTTTTTTTTTCGCCTGTTTGAAACGTGTTCAACTACGTGTTGTTGTCTGTTCTATTTTAGTAATAAATTTTTACCAATACCTTTCATAATGTCCCAAAGGAAATCAAATATATGGCAATATTTTAAAAGAAAAAGCAAAGAAGAAGCGGAGTGCTTAAAGTGCAATAAAATTTTGAAAACTGTTGGTGGATCGACATCTGGTATGGAGGCACATGTAAGCAAAGTATATGTCAGTGACTTTGAAGGTGAAATTAGTGGTTGTGCTTCTTCAAGCCAGAATCAACCAACTTTAGAATGAGAACGATTTTTGTCTAAAAGATCTGCTACTTCTGCTATTACAAAAATGGCATGCAAAAATGGCTTTAGTTTTACTCAAATAGTCAATAGCGAATTTATTCAAAACCACTTAACAACAAACGTTTATGACAAGATGCTGCCAACTACAGGAAATATGGTAAAAAATCTTGACTTTAATTATTATCTAACCAAAAAAACTGAGCTCTGAATATTTCGGGGATCAAATTAAATTTGGTATCCGTTACTCAATTTCTCTTGATGAGTATATGTCTTCCCAGAACCTTAGATATATGAACATCAATGTACATGATGTAACAAACATTGACCAATGGCATGGTACAATAAACACTAGTCCTGGGTTTAGTTCCTATTCAAGGATGATTAACAAACAAGAGAATCATAGAAGTTGTCAAAAACCGATTAAGTGAATTTCAGATTTGGATCGCCATATAGTAATAGTTACGACAGATGGTGCTTCAGTGATGATAAAATCTGGCAAAAAAATTGCTTCATTCATTAATTATGTCTTGCTCATGTAACACATCTTAGTATTTGCAATATGCTGTACAAAAAAAAAGCAATGACATAGTGGAAAGGAAGATAGAACTTTGACAGCAGGGAAAAGAAACTCCCGAATTTTCAAGACTGGGATGATTGTGATATTTTCATGAGTTTGGACACAGCTATTGACTCAACTGAGACGGTTGATAATGAAGGAGCCAGTGTTTCAAAAATCTAAATGGATTTTAGTGAATTAATTTTAAAGGTTAGAAAAATTTGCAAGATGTTTAGAAAATCTCCATATAAAAAGTGATTATCACGAAAAATCGTTAAAAGTTACTATGAAGGGCAGGGTCCAATATTTGCTTCGGGCTGAGCCCAATTTTCACCCCCCCTAAAAATGGACATAAAATTCTTAATTTTCAGGCAATTTTGATGGGAAAAAAGCAAACCGCAGCTTTATATCTGAACTCTAAAACGCCGTTTTAGAGTGTTTTTCTGTGTCTGTAGTCATATTTTCAGTATTTTCATTTTTTCAAAACCTATGTTTTTAACATTTTTCGCTTCAAATTCTACAATTTTTTTCGAAATGACTTCAAACTTGAAATATACATAGATGGGTCTATTACCTACAAAATGCACGAAATAGTTTTTGATTTTTTGAAATTTGTGCTCAGCAATGTCAAAATTCAAAACCCACTTTTTTTGGTTTTTAAAATGAAAAATTACGATATTTTTTTTTTTTTGCTCATGCGATCTGGATGAAATTTCAGAGCATATGTAGTCAAGGGAGATGCACATTTTTTCTTAGATAATTTCTTTGTATATGCAGTAGTTTTGGATTTGTTCTTGGAACAAATTTTCCCAAAATTTTTTGGAAATTTTAAAAAAAAATTCTTTTGTACACAAAAATTATCTAAGTAAAAAAGATGTATCTCGCCCGACTATACAAGCCCTGAAAATTTGATATTGATCGGACAAGTAGGAAAAAAATATATCAATATTTCACTGTTCCAAAAAAACATTTTTTGAAACAGTGAAATATTGATATATATATTTTTTTCCTTGTCCAATCAACATCAAATTTTCGAGCATAGTTTAGCAAACACAAATGTACTGAAAGATTCTAAAACTGATAGAAAAATTTAAAAAGTTTCTAAAAATTTTTTTGAGAACATTTCTCTCAAGAACAAATCCAAACTACTGCACATAAAAATTATCTAAATAAAACGTGCATCTCCATGAGCTCTAAATGCTC
>JABUQX010060320.1:5000-7500 GCA_015478945.1 Trachelipus rathkii | reverse complement strand
AAAAAAAAAAAAAAAAAAAACATATCTCGAAAACTACAAAAGCTACAGGGAAATGAAATACATTTTTGGAATCCTTGTAAAATTTTGGTTCGGAAAATGTAAAAAAAAAAAAAAAAAAAAAAATTAAACATAAATATTGGCTATTTTTTTTAGGAGCAGGGGACATAATATATATATATATATATATATATATATATATATATATATATATATATATATATATATATATATATATATATATATATATATATATATATATATATTATATATATATATATATATATATATATATATATATATATATATATATATATATATATATATATATATATATATATATTATTTGTAAAGGTATTACACGGCAATTTAGGGGGCTCGAGCCGACGGGGAACACAGGGGGGGACGTTTTCCATCCCCGTAGGGGGGAGAACCCCCGCGACGCAAATACCAAGAGGCAGGGTTCGGAGACCCTCACGGAGCAATTAGTCCTACCCCATAGGGTTCCCGGAAGGCCGAGAGACCCCGACTCCTGCCATCAGTGCGGTATACCCTTGGGGTATTCTTTAGTTAAAAAAAGCAAAATTTAATAGAAAGTCTATTTATTTTAACAAGTAACCAATAAAAGGTCTCTAAATAGGCCCTCTAATCATATTACTATAATTATTAACAATAACTTTTTTTAGGAGACCCTCCCGGAGGGTGAATCCTGTAGTTCCCAGGCCGAGACCCCGACTCCTGCCATCGGTGCGGTATACCCTTGGGGTATTCTTTAGTTAAAAAAAGCAAAATTTAATAGAAAGTCTATTTATTTTAATGAGTAACCAATAAAAGGTCTCTAAATAGGCCCTCTAATCATATTACTATAATTATTAACAATAATTTTTTTTATTTTTTTATTTTTTTACATTTTCCTATCCAAAATTTTACGAGGATTCCAAAAATTTTTTTTTTTTTTTTTTTTTTTTTTTTTTTTTTTTTTTTACATTTTCCGCACTAAAATTGGACCAGCATTCCAGCAATGTATTCCTTTTCGCTGTAGCTATTGTAGTTTTTGAGATATGAAGTATCTGTCTTTTATATATATATATATATATATATATATATATATATATATATATATATATATATATATATATATATATATATATATATATATATATATATATATATATATATATATATATATATACATATATAAAATATTTTTTTATATATATAATATATATTTATAATATAATATATATATATATATATATATATATATATATATATATATATATATATATATATATATATATATATATATAGTCAATACTAAGACCTGATCATATCTCAAAAAACTACAACGGCTACCGGGAAAAGGAATAAATTGCTGGAATGCTGGTTTAATTTTAGTGCTAAAATGTAAAAAAAAAAAATTAAAAAGAAAAAAAAAAATCTCAGAAACTACAATAGCTACAGCGAAAAGGAATACATTTTTGGAATCCTCGTAAAATTTTGGATAGGAAAATGTAAAAAAATAAAAAAAAAAAAAAATTATTGTTAATAATTATAGTAATATGATTAGAGGGCCTATTTAGAGACCTTTTGGTTACTCGTTAAAATAAATAGACTTTCTATTAAATTTTGCTTTTTTTTTTTTTAACTAAAAAGAATACCCCAAGGGTATACCGCACAGATGGAAGGTCGGGGTCTCTCGGCCTTCAGGGAACTACGGGGTTGGACTAATTCCCCCCCACTCCGGGGGGTCTCGAACCCCGCTCTTTGAGTATTTGGGTGTCGCGAAGTTCCTCCGCCTCCCTACGGGATTATGGAAAACGATCCCCCTGTGTTCCCCGTCAGCTCGAGCCCCCTAATTGCCGTGTAATACTTTTACAAATAATATATATATATATATATATATATATATATATATATATATATATATATATATATATATATATATATATATATATATATATATATATATATATATATATATATATATATATATATATATATATGTATATGTATATGTTTGTATATATATATATATATATTTATATTGATATATATATATATATATATATATATATATATATATATATATATATATATATATATATATATATATATATATATATATATATATAACTATATATATAAATATATATATATAAATAGGTATATATATATGTTTATATATGTATTTTTTTTTCATTTTCCGAACCAAAATTTTACAAGGATTCCAAAAATGTATTTCATTTCCCTGTAGCTTTTGTAGTTTTCGAGATATGATTTTTTTTTTTTTTTTTTTTTTTTTTTTTTTTTTTTTTTTTTTTTTTTTTTCCAGAAATTTATACTTTTTTCCGGTAGCTGTAGTAGTTTTTGAGATATGGATTGTGGCTCTTCTAGAGGCTGGCCATATATATATATATATATATATATATATATATATATATATATATATATATATATATATATATATATATATATATATATATATATATATATATATATA
>JABUQX010060319.1:62500-65000 GCA_015478945.1 Trachelipus rathkii | reverse complement strand
TGATTCAAGTCAAATTTTTTACTAAAATTGTAACGTTTTACATACCCTAAAGCAGTAAATCAGTAAATCAAACCACCATCCAACCACCCTCCTGTCCAATCGTGATCTATTGATCTATTGATCTATTGATTCAAGTCAAATTTTTACTAAAATTGTAACGTTTTACATACCCTAAATCAGTAAATCAGTAAATCAAACCACCATCCCGCCACCCTCCTGTCCATCATTGATCTATTGATCTTTTGATTCAAGTCACATTTCGAGTATCATTTTTGGATAAACATAACATAAAATCAAGTTCTTTATACAAAGATCAATGAGTATACTCTAACGTAACAAAGTTTCCACATTAATAAAGCTAACATAGCATCATCTGAACTATGAATATAATAAGCAATGACAAACCTGACACGCCTTAAACATGAATAAACTGTTAACGTTAACAAAATTCCACACTTAACAACAGCAAAGTAACTAACATTGCATGCAAAACGTAACCTATTCTTACTTTATCAAGCATATCTCTAACATAACAATGTTAATTTACATTAACATAGTAATATTTAACTAAAATTTATCACAACATTGGTTAATTATCAGCCTGGAGCAGCGAAAGGAAGTATGCTAACGTAACAAAGTTTCCATCAATAAAAGCTAACATATCCTTATGAACTAAGAAAATAATGTACAAGGACACAAAACCTAACACCTTACGCACGAATAAACTGTTAACATTAACAAAGTTCCGCACTTAACACCAGTAAAGTAACTAACATTGCCAGCAAAGCGTAACCTATTCTTACTTTTTCAAGCATATCTCTAACATAACGTTAATCTTACACTGACACGGTAACATTTAACTAAAATTTATCATAACCTTGGCCGATTATCATACTGATCAACGAATATACTCTAACGTAATAAAGTTTCAACATCAATAAAGCTAACATGGCTGAACTAAGGAAATAATGTACAAGACAAACCTAACAAGAACTACGAATAAACGCTAACTTTTGTTAACAAGAAGTTCCACACTTAACACCAGTAAAGTAACTAACATTGCCAGCAAAGCGTAACCTATTCTTACTTTTTCAAGCATAACTCTAACATATTAACGTTAATCTTACACTGACACAGTAACATTTAGCAAAAAATTTATCATAACCTTGGCCGATTATCATACTGATCAACGAATATACTCTAACGTAATAAAGTTTCAACATCAATAAAGCTAACATGGCGTAACATGAACTAAGAAAATAATGTACAAAGACAAACCTAACATGGCAACACACGAAAGATAAACTGTTAACATTAACAAAATCCCACACTTAACACCAGTAAAGTAACTAACATTGCATGCAAAGCGTAACCTATTCTTACTTTTTCAAGCATATCTCTAACTTATATATTAACGTTAATCTTACAATAACACAGTAACATTTAGCAAAAATACATCATAACCTTGACCGATTATCCCATACAGACCAACGCGACTATAGGCTAACGTAACCGAAGTTTTTACATTACCATAGTAATATTTAACAAAATTTATCATAGCCTTACCTAAATATCATAATCCCCAGCAAATAGTTGCAAACATAACAAAGTTTTATCAAACATAACATAAAATAACAAAGTTTTATCCAAACATAACATAAAAATAAGTTCTTTGAATAAAATATCATAGTAAAGTGTAATAGTTTACCAAATTTAAAGCAGTAAATCAGTAAATCAGTAAACCAAACCTCCCGTCCCCTCCCCGCCCCTCCCTACATCCCCTCCATGACCTTTTTGATCTTTCGATCTAATGATTCAGGTCACATATCGAGTACCATTTCGGATAAACATAGTACAAAATAAGTTCTTTATATACTAACCACCGAATATATGCTAACGTAACATTGTTTTCACATTAATAAAGCTAATATACCACTACCAGAACTAAGAATATAATGCACAATGACAAACCCTAACACACCTTACGCACGAATAAACTACTAACATTAACAAAGTTCCATACTTAACAACACTAAAGTACCTAGCACAACGTAAAAAACGTAACCTATTCACACTTTTTCAAGCATATCTCTAACATATCATTGTTAATTTTACATTAACACTACTGATTTACGTCCCATTTAGTATCATTTCGGATAAAACATAGCACAAAAATGAGTTCTTTATATTCTAACCAGCGAATATATGCTAACATAGCAATGTTTTCACATTAATAAAGCTAACGTAGCATCATATGAACTAAGAAAATAATGTACAACGACAAACTTAGCACAACTTACGCACTAATAAACAGTTAACATTAACAAAGTTCCACACTTAACATCAGTAAAGTAACTAGCATTGCATACAAAACGTAACCTATTCATACTTTTTCCAAGCATATCTCTAACATATTAACGTTAATTTTACATTGACACAGTAATATTTAACAAAAAATTTTCATAACCACGTCTAACTATCATACAGGCTAACGAATAAC